>JAOQGN010226432.1:0-10596 GCA_027564295.1 Himantozoum antarcticum | reverse complement strand
ATTACCACTGTTGGGACTCTATGAAATGTGATGGAGTTTGTTTTGCTGGATTTTGAGGTATATAGTCATAGGAATGCAACAAATGGAAACATAACCTTAGTCAGGAGACATATTTCTGTAGGCAGCTCAAAGATTTCATCAATAACAATGATAGTTTGGACTTTAGAGACGAGTCAAAAGTTGATTTATAAGCATATTTTCTCATTTACACACTTCCGTCATGTTATTAGCGATGGACTCTCAGACCCCTAAGAATGCAACGAATGGAAACATAAACTTAGTCAGGAGACATATTTCTGTAGGAATCTCGAAGATTTCATCAACAAGTTTGGACTTTAGAGACAAGTCAAAAGTTGATTTATAAGCGTATTTTACAAGACTAACTAAGGGAATCATTGTTTCTTCAACATTAGCTCTAGCCAGTCCGCTTTATTCTATCGTGATACAAATCAATATGCCTACACAAAGCTCAGACTCCCGTTCAAAGACATCCGTTAGCTCGAAGAGAAAAAACCCCGCACAAAATTCTGATGCTGAGACCAGAGCTTCGAAAAGACAAAAGATAGATTCGAAAAGATCATCTCCACAACTTTCCGTCAAAGACAATGTACCATTGGTGCACCTACCGAGGTCAACACCAGTATTATCACAGGCTACTGTAACTCTCAACTGTGCTGATCAAGCCATAGAACAAGCAAAACGTGGTATGGCTCTCCACAAGCTGAAGGAATTTGCTGAAAAACTGCGAATACAAAAGGTGCACAAGCCGTATACAAGGGTATGTATACACTATACAAGAGGTGTACAAGGGGTATGCAAGGGGTGTACAAAGGGGTGTACAAGGAGTGTGCAAGGGGTATACAAAGTATAAACAAGGGGTGTACAAGGGGTATACAAGGGGTGTACAAGGGGTGTACAAGGGGAGTACAAGGGGAGTACAAGAGATATACAAGGGCCTCGTACTCGTACACACGCTCTCATCTAGACTATATTTTGCAGGTGCTGTTAAAGAAAATCATTGACTCTTCAACACTAGCTCTAGACAGGTTACTTTATGTTCGAAATCAAAATGAAAGAAGTGCAAAAAGATCAGACTCCGATTCAAACGTAACTGATGGCTCAAAGAAAAAGAACAACAATGTTGCTACTGGAAACTCGAAGAAAAAGAAAGACAATGTTAACTCCTGTTAAGAACAACGAGTCTTAGGATGATTACTAACATTCTCTTGTCGTTGCGATTACTTAACCTCGTCTATTATATTTTGTAGTGTCAAACGTGTTATTTTTAGTATCAATGTTCTATGTTACTCATTTATACATTCTCAAATACAACTAACCGAGAGGCATTCTCACAGCGACAAACAAAATTTCTCAAAGCCATCAGCAAATACTCGGATCAATCAGCGACATAACAAAGATCAATCAGCGATCAGAAAAATTTTACGAGTCCGAGCTCCCCAAAATGTCAACTTTTCAGAATCACGGGGTCAATGACCGCTAATAGTACATTTAAGGTCCCAACTACTCCCTACAAGGTGGATCCAGATTCGGCCCTCCCCCTCTGGAAACTTTTTCAGACTCGTAGATACAGAGTCGTTGGGACCTTTTTTGTCCTATTAATTGACCCCTATATGTTCTCCAAATTTTTCCAAAAAATGTTCTCCTATTTTCCAGTTTCATCAATAACGAGCTCTCGTCCACCGGCGAGCTCATCGCAGCGATCAGAAAAATTTTACAAGTCCGAATTTGTTATAAATTTTTATAAAATGTTTAAACTATTATGTAATCTGTTGTAATTAAACAATAAATTTTGTAAACTTTAATATTAGAGTATTCGCTAAATATCTCCGATTGATCGGACTGATCGCGGAGTATGTCGAAAGTTTGTCAGTTTGAGAAAGTTTGTGAGTATGGAATAGTTGTATTTGAGAATGTATAAATGAGTGACATAGAACATTGACAAAATATAATACGTATGATACTACATTACAACGGATGAGATTAAGTACTCGCAATGATGAGAGAATGTTATTAATCATCCTAAGAATGTTCCGGAGGTATACAGTCATTGGCGAATGGAAATGGTTTGACACCCGCTGGAATGCTATTCAATCGATCGGTATCAAATCCTGATAATGTTTGAGTTTTATCAGAGGTGTTGGAATTTTTCAGACTCTCGTGAATTTCGATGTCGTGCCATACATCCGTGGTGATTAAGCTCGTCGGAGTCTCATGAATCTGAATGTCATACCACTCAACGATGCGAGCTTTGTCTTGACTATCGATGGTAAAACCTTCGTAGATTATAATTCCTGGTAGGCAGCTGTTTAATCTCCTGATGTAGTTGCAGGGCAGACGAACATCGATGTAACAAGATTGTCCCGAATTCCATGCCGAGTGTTGAAGTCTGCAGTGAACAACGGGCACGGGAAGAGCGTTGTTTCCATTGATGGTGTGTACATCTTGGTAGTAGAGTTGAACGCCTCTTGGAAGATGTTTTATGTGCACTGTTTTACACGAGCTGATGAGTTCCCATCGGCTTCGTCTCCTCTCCTCGTCAGCTCCATTAGAGCAAACTCCGTAGTCTCTGTATAGAGGTACTTTTCTAAACTTTGCTTCCATCAATTCACGATCAAAGACCATGGCAAAGACGATAACCATAGGCGCTTTCCATTCAAATGTCTTTCCTCCAGTCATCTCGCAGGTGTTTAGCCATAGTCTGCCAATCCGTCGGATTCCTTCATCGACATAGAAAAACTGAATGGCGTACTCTTTCAATCGAGTCACGGTAGTTGACGAGCTCGTCATTTCATTCCATCCTTTAACCGTATCATATTGTTCAAATCTACAGACATTCGTTACTTCCATCACGCACGGGCTGATCATGGAGCATACGTTGAAATCCTTGGTGATGTCTCCATTTTCATTCTCTTCAACGCTTCCGTCAGCTTTTCCATTTGATGTCGTAGACATTGATTTCGCTTCGTTTGAATAAACGATCTCTCGTTGGACTTTGGAAGAACTCGTTGATGGACTGTTCGTTTGAAAAGCAGACTTAGAAGAAATAGCACCCACATCGCATCGAGCCGGGGAAAGCTTTACTCTACGAGTGGAAGAAAGTGATGATCCTCGAGTTTCTGATACAAATGTTGGCGAGGAACTAGCGTACGGTGAATATTTGTTTGAGCCTAAAGTTTCTGATTTGACAGGACTTCGTCTAGAGTTCGGAGATGAGACTGAGCCGTATGACATGGTCACCTCTTTCTTCCTTTGCTCAAAAGCGAATGAGAATTTTGAGCTCTACAAATTATTTAACTCATTTCGACGAATAGATGGGCGTGTTTTTAGAAAAGTGGTGGATAACAAAAATGAGCGAAATCTAACTCGAAACCGAATCAATGGAAAGAAGTTCAAATGCCCGATGGAAATTATCATTTACAAACATTAGTCACTTTTACACCATGTCCGAAGACGCTAACAACGAGACTGTTGAGACCGTTAATCAAATACGCGAGCGATTGGCTCGACTTTCAACGCGTTGTCATCGATTTGACTCTACTCGTTCTCAACTGACTTCGACCGTGGAAATTGCTGATTTTCTGTTAAAACTGACAAGTTTTGGAGACTGGACTCGGTGGGATCCGATCAGACATATCAAAAATAAACTATCGAATGAATCGTTGGAAGCTCTGAGAACACAATTATGGAGTGCTGATGAAGCCGGTGAGTTCGGAGCTCATCGAGCGGCTTTGGCAGGAGATGAAGACTCGGTGGCACTAGCCCTCTGGATATGTAGCGGTTATCGTGTTCTCAGCACAATGGCTAACACGAGAAGTAGTGTTTTATTGGTTTGCGCCGAACGATGCTCGGCAAAGCTGTGTAGATTGTATCTTACGAGAGGCGCTCAATCTATGGCTGATATTTGGGGAAATACTCCTATGCATGTGGCTGCTGCTCGTGGATCCGAGGATGTTATAAAGGCTCTATCAACTTCGCTTACTAAACCCGAAGTCAAGCATCCGTACTATCGAGTTCCCTACAAATCTCTACCCGAAATATACGGCTACAATCATGACGGACGATATCCTATCCACTTGGCAGCTGAGGGTCGTCATAGAGGAGCTGTCTACGCTCTATGTCGAAACAGATACGATCGTGTCAATATTGACGAGCGCAGATTCGGTGATGGATTCACAGCCAGTCACATAGCCGTCTATCACGGTGACTACGAGCTACTGCGTTGCTGCTTGTATTCCGGAGCTGACACATCGATAAAAAACTTTCGGAATCATACTATACAACAACAATCTCGTATCATTAATAACGAAGAGATGGTGGATTTATGCAGGAGATGGGGAGCCGGAGCCTACGAGCTCGATGAACTCTCTTTCGACGAGAGAGAGTCATAGACATTACAATTATTCATTCACTATTTCTCCGCATAACTCTAGTGTATTTGTTTTGACTTATAAAATATACAATTGTATTTCGTTTATTATACTAGTAAAATAAAATGTATAATACTTCTAGCTCTATTCATTGACTAAGCATTCAAAATTAGTTGTAAAATAAAAAATATACTATATATTTACTCCATTCGTATTGACATAAGTTTAAATACATAACTGTTTGTACGATGAAACAAATAGGCACAAATCTCTGTTCGTTTGCGGATCAATATTGGTCGCGCTCACTGAAATAACTGTTTATGCGATGAAACAAATAGTCACAAATCTATGTGGAAAATGACACAATTCGGAAGTTTAAATACATAATCGATTGTACGATGAAACAAATAGACAAATCTCTGTTCATTTGCGAAACAATATTGGTAGCGCTCACTGACATAACTGTTTATGCGATGAAACAAATAGTCACAAATCTATGTGGAAAATGATACAATTCGGATTCATTTACAGTTCAATATTGGATGTGCTCACTCCGTCTGACGATACTTTTCTCTTCGGATAGAAATATGTCAGACCCGTCTTTAACTGTTCATACGTGTACACCGAATTGTCCAAGGTTCTGAAGCCTCTATTTGTAACTGTCAGAGCGCTTCCCGTTTTCAAAACGGACTCATATTTGGCACGATTCAACTCATTCGTGCGCTTGTTGACTCCTTTGCTGCTAAACTTTACACCCTCGGCTCCCCAACAAAAGTATGTTTTGGAATTTAGAGCCACTATCCCATCGCCGCTAAACTCTTCTTTAAATAAACCGGGAGTGCGACGATCGTACTCTTGAGTCTTTCTACAGCAATCTAACTGGTTCCACTCGGGGTTTGAGCTGAGCTTAACTTTAACAAATTGTTCCTTGTGCTGATCACAATATAGTCTGGGAAACCAGTCTCCGTAGCCTCTATAGAACTCCTCTTTCATGTCTTTCTTTATAACGCTATCGAGAGTCCCGGACAGAGCCATGTACGCGCTGTCCGTGTCCATCTCGACGTACTGATAGTCTCTTCGATCAACAAATCTACAAAATATGGTAAAATATCATCGTGGGTGGAGTGCTCATAGTCGGAGTAAAGACATGCAAATGTTTCGTGTCAATTCATTCGTAGAGTGTTGCTCGAGTGGAAATACAAAATATGGGCAAGGGGTGTGCAAGGGGTGCGCAAGGGGTGTACAAGGGGAGTACAAGGGAATACAAGAGATATACAAGGGGTGTACAAGAGTTATGTATACGCGGTACAAGGCGATTGTACGAGAGATATAATCGACTAAGCGTCCGAGTCAATCAAATGATAAACGTCTATCTATCCATAAAATTGTAGTAACGCTTACCTATCCATGAAGTCGTAGTAAAACTCGAGCATCCTCAGTTTCGCGTATTGTAATATGGAAAATCCTATATGAATGGCTATGTCCATGGTTATCTAAAACATCAAAGTCAGAGCATTAACCGAAGCTATAACCATAATAAATGATTCAAATGGTTTGTATCACGCTATACAATCGATCGAAGAGCTGTAAGAATATAGATTGAATGCCAGACAAAAGTTATAAATTTTGTATCAATAAATTGCTTTAAATTTGCTCGTAAGATCGTCAAGTATTGCGAGTATTCTACCTTCTTCTTGTGTGATACCACTTCGTAGAACTGCTCGTCAATCTCCTCCAGAGACACAAAGTGTTGACGGCGTATATACAGAGAGGCGTCCTCGTCTCCATCCACATACTTGACATTTAGAAACTTCTCTTTGTTGGTGATAGTCTTTCCGTACGACGAGTTTCCCACCAGCTTGGATGTTGTAGCCAGCAGTTCTTTGTCGGGGTCTGTGTCTCCCATTCTTCTCGCAGCGGACACGCTGTCACCGAATGTTTGAAATACTCTGCGAGGACAGTATCTCACGAGTTGGTAGATCTTTGTAATCACCAACCCGTGTCTCAGATACCATTTGGCCAGAGCGCTCAACAAAAGTATCTTTTCTCCGAAGAGACTCCCGATCAGCATGCGTTGTGGACGAGCTAGAAAGTCATTCTTTTCGGCAAATTCCTTCATGTGCTCGCCGAGATGCTCTCTTCCCACATCAACGTTCTTAAACACGGGAGCCATCTCCGAAAACTTGTCTTTCAATTCATCGGGAACCATGATATCGCACTCTACCAAACCATAAAAGTTACCATTCTCTATAGACTCGATCGCTTCTTTCAATCCTTTAGGTTTGGAGCTAGGGTATATCGTGCGGAAAAACACTTTTAAAAATGCCTTGATCTCCGCTGTCTCGTCTACCAACCGCTCCCACTGGCACTCTCGCATCACCACCAAGTTGTAGCCCAGCGCTCGCACATACTCTTCTTTTTTCAATGTCTTGAGATGTAGATCAGCCATGGGAGTTTTGGTAATCGGATGTATTCCGTTACAGTCTTTTGTGCGAGCACAATCGTGTCCGTGCCACAGACAGCCGTGAAACTGATAGACAGTGTTGGTTTCAGCGCAGAACCCATCGACAAACAGACCGTGTTGTCCGATGCGCTTTTCTCCTCCTCTCATGGCGTGCTGAATGGATATTTTCTTCTCGTTGGATACAAACTCGAGCCATCCGTGTCCTATCTTGCTGTACGAAGACGCCGTCTGTTTGGTCTTGACAAATCTGTCTTCTTCCGAGTCATAGCTTATTCGTTGAGGATAACCGGTGGGCATCTCTTGCTGCATACACCATAGATAGAGAGCGTTGGCGTCTACGCCGCTAACAACTCCGCAAAGCTTTGCATCAACACCGTAGTCTCTCTCTCGTAGCTTCGTCTCTCCCTTTACGTGTCTCCTGTGAAATATAATGCTCGGACCTCCGACGATGTTGGCTTTGAGAGTAGAGTACAGAGCTTCGCAGGTTTCATCGATCAAGCAAATTGGAAGATAAGTTGTCAAGTGAGAAGCCAGTTGCTCCGAGCGTAGATTGACAACGGGTCGTTCCATCTCTTCTCTTATCACCTCGAACATCCATCTGACGGCTAGACCGGGCAATGAGATGGCCTCCTTGAGCATGTCTATGTCTTTTTCTCTGTAAATCGAGCGCTGTCTCTCCACAGCCTGCACGAATGGCTCTACATCCAGATTGTTATACCAACGCAAGAAATCTGTCATATCTTCCATGCGGTGATCGGTCCAAGCTCTTGTGCATACGGCGTACTCTTCGACGGAGATTTGCTCATTTCTGAGCGAGCTGTAAAAGCTCTCTCTCGATGGCAAAGACTTTTGCTTCAGTTTATCCATAGAGTCCATCCATTCGTACGGAAAAAAGCCTTTCTCTTGAGTGCACTTGTAAGCTTTGAGATACATGGCGTAAGAATAGCCCGGAGCGATATAATTACAAATATCAAGAAATCTAAAGTCTTCGGTCTCCATGCACGCCAGCTTACCCACTCTCTTGACAACGAATTGAAAACCTTCGTCAGTCATCTCATTCAGTTGACGGAGCAATGGACCCTTCATCACATTCAGATCGTACTTCTGAGAGTTGAAGCCGACAACAGGAATTCTTCGTAGATGACCGTGCAATCTGTCCAGTAGGTGGCAACTTCCCTCTCGAGATTTGTGAGTGTATTTGTTAGAAAATCCAGATTCTTTGTAGTCATCCTCGATGTATCCCAGTCGTTTCAGCTCAGCTTCTACTCGTTGCAGAATACTCTGAAAACGTCCGAGCATAATCGTGTAGGCAGCATGAGATATGACTCTAAGGTTTTCCACAAATCGTTCTACGCACTCTCTCTCTTCTCCAGTTCTCACAAAGCAGCTCGGAGTTTCGTGGCCAGGAACATTCGAGCACACGGACACGCTCAGAAGCTCGTGCTTGGAGCTGTATTCCGTTGTTTTGGTTCTAGGTGGAAGATCTGTCTTGATCAGTATACTCTCGATGTCGTAAGTGATAAAGTAGTCATAGAATCGCAGAGGATGATTTCTGTCAATGTCAATGCCCAGACTGGTTCTCAGAGTGTCAAATATAGTGGGAGGAGGTTTAAACTCTCCACCAGGAAAATGTAGTTTGGATGCTTTGTTCGTTTCACATCGATGGCGTTTGACGCTGGAAAATCTAGCGAAACACGCTTCACAAGTCGGGCACACATACGCTTTCGCGTATTGATCAATATCTTTAATGTAACTATAATGTTTATCGTGTAGATCTAGATACATCTTCTTGTTCTGTCTGACGCAAGAGTGCCACAGTAAAGTCGTGTTTTTATCAGCGTCCAGTCGAAGTACATTTATTTCCACCGCAAAACACTTTTCCAACGAGAGTAAATCGCTTTCATCGACACCCTGAAAGTTCAACAAATCTATTGGTTGATTAGAATATGATGCCCACTTTAAAAGATTTTCTTTCGCAGATTTTTCTAATCTAGACACCGCACGACTGCACAAACATCTTCTTTTGCATACACAAGTCTCGTGAACTGCCAAACATCTAAAAAAGCAGAGATTGTCATCTTTTCTGCAAAATGTAATGATGCTTTTACTGTTTAATATATGAGCGGGTAAACTCTTTTGACCCTTGCCACCTACTTTGCCCATCTTCAATAGTCTAGCGAAATAAAAGCTAATGTTTGTAATCGCTAGCAATTTCCACTGGGAGTTCGGTCTTCTTTTGGTTGACTCGAATCTGAGGTTGATATCACTCAAAGCCGTGTATACATCACGCAAATCCTTGGAGCTAGAGATGAGCTTTGGAGTGTCGAACAGAGTGGCGTTGTTGGCTGAAGCGTGGAAATATCTCAGCTCTCCGCTAGTTTTGTGCTCTAGTATACAGCCGAGACTGCAATTTAGTTTACATCGTACGTCTAGAGAATCCCATAGCGAGAGCATTCTTTCCCAGACTCTTTCAGACACTCGAGGATCTTCAACATCTAGTCCGTCTTCCGAATCCCACAATTGCGCATTCAGCGTTGACACCACTCCTCCGTGTCTCTCTTTATCAACGATGGCTCCTCTGTGCTGCTTTAGCAAGTCATCGAGTCGATTCTGGCCGGTTGGTGGAGTATTCTCTCGAACGATCTCAGCTTCCCCATCATTCTCATCATCTTCAATGGCTTCATCATCTCTGTCAACATTTGAGTCTACTTCGTCAACAATCTCCATCGGAGCATCGAGCGTGTCAGAAGCTATGGGTGCTTGATCGGCGTTTGCTCTGGTGATGGCTCCTCCTCGTTGTTGCTGATGAAGTTCCTCCACCCAACTCGTCCAAGGGTGCCAGTCGAGACTGTCTAATCCCAGTGTCTCATCCTAAAATAAAAGTCAATCGTATATTTGACTTAATAACGTAGAGACGGTGTACGTATAACATAACAATTTCATCGATGGCGAGCACGAATGGAATAACTATGATAAATTATTAGAGCTTTTAACTGTCAAAGCCTAAAATAAAAGTCAATTGTATATTTTACTTAATAACATAGAGATAGTGTACGTATAACATAACAATTTCATCGACGATGAGTACAAATGGAATAACTATGACAAATTATTAGAGCTTTTAACTGTCAAACACTCACCTTCGTTGGTTCAGGGCAGTGAACGATAACATCGTGTTCATAGTCTTCGCAAACATCACTCCATTCCATAGAGTCCATAAAATCGGGGTCCATAAACTCCATCTGAAATGTATTGGCTCGACTCAACGCTACGGGTCAAAAATCAAGGATTCAAAATTTTTACAGATATCTACCATAGACACACCGTCAGATTTTCTGAGTATTTCTACGAACAGTGGTTTAAAGCGGTTTGCTGATTGGTTAATGTCTATCTAGGTCAACCTTTTCTGACAATATATCGCACTTATTTTCAGAAAAAAAAAAAAAATGTCCGAGGCAAAACGTCTTTTTCGATCATTTCGTCAATAGGAACGGGGTAAATGGAAAACATAAGTCCGATCGCCAGACATTATTACGTCTTAATCCAAAAGAATTTGTTCCATAAACTCGGAGCAAGTATTTTATAAGTGATTTACAAAAGCGTGGATTTCATATATTTTCAGAAAAATGTCCGAGGCGAATTGACTTTTTCGATCATTTCTTCAACGGGAACGGGGTAAATGGAAAACATAAGTCCGATCGCCAGACATTATTACGTCTTAATCCAAAAGAATTTGTTCCATAA
>JAOQGN010226321.1:0-10597 GCA_027564295.1 Himantozoum antarcticum | reverse complement strand
TGAATGCTTTAATGTTAAAGAGCACATCAGTAGCAGAAAAATGATATATTACATGACCATAAAATTCAACTCTCTACATTTGCCTTTTCAACTCTCTACTTTTGCCTTTTCAACTCTCTACTTTTGTCTGCAACTCCCTACTTTTGCTTTTCAACTCCCTACTTTTTCCCCAACTCTCTGCCCAAAAAACATTTTGGGCAGTTTTTCAAAAGAGTAGAGAGTTGAATTTTAAAATATATACGCCCCTGCATGTAGTAAATAATGTTACATGCAATAGTAAGGTAAGCCGCACACATGACTTATAAGTAGATTGTCACGTCTCATTAGTGTGGCTATACACAGCAGCTTGTCAAGTAAACAAGCAAGAATATACATTGTAAACAAAAGTCAGCAGCATGCATGAGTCGTAATTACATAGTCTCTTCTGATCAGTGTATGCTATACCTATTACAGTGATAATATACACCAGTAGACAAGTGGTAAGTAGAGTAATAGTGCATAACCATAACACTGAATTATAATATAATTGGTAATAATAATATAATAGCAACTGAATAGTCAGTGATGCACTAATACCATATTGAGTGTCTAGTGCTCAGAATTTGTGGCACGCATGTGGCTACTACCGGGGCCCGCTCCGAATTTGTCAATTGCTGTTCAATTGTTGCTTGGTTTATTTTCGCAGTTTCCCTCCGCTCTGCATTTTCGGATCGCATGGAATTTTCGAAATCTGTGGGTGGCACATTTTCTGACGTTCCCATTCCTACACCCGTTTGTCCTGGATCGCATGTCAGACCTATAAATTATATGTCTGGACTGGAATTTAGAGGGTTTTCAACTTCCATGTACACTTTAAAGAAGCGGATACCAAAAAGTACTTAAATATTGCTACTGGATGCCGTTTTTATTTCGCATATGTGAGTTCCATTATATTCCGAGAAAAATGTTTTGAACTCCTTTTGCACAATTCAACTTGTGACATTTCGATACCAGCTTCTATACTTAGCTGGTGTTGTACTACTTTCCATGTACATAATTAAATATATACACAGTCATGTAAATATGAGATGCAGAGCTTAAAAGTGACATTAATATATTGTCTTTAAGTATAAATTGGTAGAACTTGGTAGAACATGAGCACTATTTCCTGTATAATGTGAAGTGTTGTAAATTGTAGATTCTAATCATATTAATTTCTTGTAGAACTATGGTCAGCATTACCTCATCATTGTACAGAGCATGAATCTGTCAGCGTCAAAATAAACAATAACAGCCTCATTGCCAACTCATTGTTTTTTAAATTTTGAAAAGGGTATGCCCATGATTAATGGTATAGTATCTATTATAGCCCATTTGATTCACAGTAGTATTATAAGTGGCAGGAGTAATAGTTTTAATACTAATTAGGTTTGTGGCTATATTTTCAATCAAATGGCTGATTGCAATGTGTCACTGTTATTGGATGTTTACCAGCTAGCCTTTCATTAACAGGACAAAAGATCCTTTGTTCTAATCCATTGATATAATTTACGGGACTCAATTTAAAGCTGTGGATTATGTTTTAGGTCATAGTAAATGTGAAAGAAAGAACACTAGCAGTTGCAAAATATATGTTTAAACCTTCCTGCGAAAGCTCTAAAAGTTAGAAATGGATTCCAAGGAAGGTGAGTTCATAAATACCTTATTCGCATAATGTAGCGTTCTGACTAGACAGTTAACCAATTTTTTGTGTGTCTCACTACACATAATGCAGGTGTTAATTGGTTTTCAAATTTCAGTCACTGGCCGGTGACTGAACAACCACCATTACGATACCTAGTTTACTCTTGGATGTACCGCTGGATTATTACAAAATTATTGATGGGATTCAAACCTGCAAATCTTGCAGATAGCCTGAAAAGCGAGTGCTACAAGCCAAGAAGTTCATTCACTCGGCCATCAAGACGCGACTTAAGCTACTTTGTTTACAGCAACATGTCTATGTGTGTACAAGGGCTATGGGCTCATATGTATGCCCAGGTAATGGTGGCGAACATGCTATGTATTGCTGTCTCTGACGCAACAAAAGTATTATTTTAAACTTGCCAAATTACATTTTACTTGAAATTAAATCCATCAAACAAGCTACGCCAAGTTTAACAGAGGGGGACTGCATTTGCCACCTATACTAGCTTGATATTTGTAATGTTTCTTGGCGAAGAAGGCATTATGCACAGATATCATAGCTGCAGTTATCGATTATCATAAATTTCATGTTATTTTGAAGCACCCAAGCCTATTGCTTTCCAAGTGACACTCAAAGAAGCAGAGGCTGTCTCCCCATTTAAGCCAATTGAGAATAAAGAACCTTTTACTGAAACCAAACTAAAACAGAAGCTTGAATCTGCTGAAGAAAGAAGACTGGTATGTCTCATATTTGTGTAAAGAAATAACTTGATTGTGGACCTAGTTTCCTAGTTTGCTCTCAGGTCGGGGTGTTCAGGTTTTAAGCTTGTGCTATCTATTATTGCAGTTTTGCTTTACAAAATGCTTTTGTGCGCAAAGCACTTTAAATTATGGGTACTAATTTTACTCGTGCAATTTTAATTTTCCGAGAGATCGGTTAAGAGAATTTCGGCTCGAGGTCTTTAATAAGACCGTCAACTGTATTTATAATAGCACTTGTATTCGTGGGACTCTGCAATGCAATAGTAGAAGTTCTGTCATGCCATTCTGTCAAAAACTGTAGAAAAGGGAGTCGCTTGTTGCATCCAGTTAATTTCAATTTAAAGAAATGTTACATTGTTGGTCATTGCAATGTGTAGTAGGAAAACCTGAATGGCAGTCAGCTTTTTATCGTAAACCACAGTCTAGATAATGATAATGATAACTGCCAAATGATAACTCATTTGGCATTTTATCACCTTGAAGTTACTGCATTTTATTGGGCTTGCTGCACAATAATGATAATCAATATCTTCCATGATAGGTAATATGTTGCATCACTGATTCGATTTTATTACTGTTGTTTGGAATGTAGCAAATAGTTATCAATTAGCTGCATCCGATATCATATAATATATATTATTGATTTAATGCGAGTTGTTAGATGTAGAAATATTTTATTCTATTGTGATGTGACAAGTGAGATGTGACCGCACAGTACCCCTATCCTGCCACTTGTGGATGCAAGATTTCCTGTGATACTCCTTGCATCGCGTTGACAGTGTACAATGAGGTGTACGATGCAGTGTACGATACAGTGTGCGGTGCAGTGTTATGCGGATATGTCTCTTGTTTGTCGACAAATTATGACCAAATAGTAGGCCAAGACAAACTCCAAGGCCAAGTGGTTTAGTGCTATTTTGGTTTAGGTTTGATTTAAAGTTATTCATATGTCACTCTACAACTGCTGTTTATAATTTTTTTCAGTCGCTGAGACTGGCGACTCATCAGCTACCATTAGTGATGCCTAATTCATAAACAATCGGAACAGTCCTATGTCATTGATGGGACTCGAACCTGCGATCCTTACAGAAGTCAGCGCTGCAAGCCGAGCTGTTTAACCACTCATTCATTAATGATCCTATAAAAATATATACATGTAAAACCAGCTAAAGCTTTCTATATAACTAGCTATAAGGACATCATGTCCTGGGTACTTTGGCTAGTCACATGACCAATTACATCACAGCAGTAACTCAATTTTTATGACATTACCAAATGGGAAATATCCAATTTTCAAAATTCCTATAACTGGAAAGGTCCTGTAGGCCTACTTGTTTGCTGTATGTTCATCTGGTTAATTATTTGATGAAAGCATGTCAGTCTCATACATTACAGTACATTAAGGATACATTTTTTAACATCTTTGACTGTGAAATTTGATAAAGTGCAGTGTTTGAAATAACGTATTTGTCCCAATTAGGCTGTTAGTTTACTTTAGACATTATTTTACTATATTTTTGGTGATTTCTAGAGCCTCAAGTCTCAGATTCAAGAGCAGGCAGCCAATGAGCTGAAGCGAGTACAGGAGAAGACGCAGAAGGTTCAGGAGGAGATCGACAACAAAAAGAAGCGCATGCAAGAAGAGCTGGCTGCAGATCTGGAAGCTAAAGAACAAAATAGAAAACTGATTATTCAAGAGAAGATAAATAAATCCCGCAAAAGAATGGAAAATCATGTAATTAAATCCTTACCGTTCCATTACATGTAAAATTAGTGCTAACCATATAGGGGTACCGCGATTTATGACTTATTGAATATCAATTTGCCAAGCTTCCATTATTTTTATTAAAATTTGAGTGCACTGATAATATTTTATTATTATGTTATATGAACTATATATCTTAGAAAAAAACTCCGCGGTATTGATAAACATAAAATCCCTCGATAGTGATCGGTATTAGGTTTAGAATGGAGCTTTGCATACCAAGTATCATTTCATTCTATCCACTTGACGGTGGGGAACCCAATGGGCGTGGAAGTAATATTTTCAGTGTATTGGAATTTTAATCAAATAATTTTATATTTATATTAATATTCCTTGGGAAAGGAATATAGGAATATAATAATACAATGTATATTTAAATAAAAAATTATAGTATAATATTCCTTGCGAATTGTTCAAATTTACGGATTAAATTGCTGATGTTGTGTCTATATCTGGTTGAAGTTATCTGATTATAAATTACAATTTTGTAAAATCACAAGTGAAATTAGTATTGTAAAACTTCAATAACTTATTACTGATCTATGTTATTGAAGTTGAAGATATATGAAGTTTTTGAAGTGTATCTGATATTTAATTTGGAATCATGTTTAAATCATAAAGTGATTTGGCAATTTTAGGCACGAAATGTTGAGGAGATGAACAAAGTTTTGGAGAATGCAAGAAAGCAGCTGAGCGACAGAATAACCTCCGAACATGAGCTGGCTGAAGACAGACGAAACAAACAGCTCGGTGGATTGCTGGAGAGAATCAAAGAACATGTGAGTGAATTTCATTCAGACTTACCTTATAGCCTCACCTGTGCACTTGTCGAGTATGGAGCACGGGAACGCCAATGAGTGGATCGACACTCATTCGTGATCCGAGGCGTTGTAGGGCAAAAGGGAGAGGGAGGACCCAATTTTTCAGATCCACAAAACAAATTTCAATCTATTTGTTCCTTATGAAGATGCAGTTTGTCATGAGTATATGCTTTCCAGACTCATTATGGACACTTCCAGGCGTGGTACCACATTTTACCCGGATAGGGCGTCCAGTCGGCGTAGCCTATTTTGCGTGGGACGGTCAATCGTTGACTTGTAGCATAAGATCTGTGTCTGTCTCTCTTCGACCAATCATCTGCAAGTAAAGATTTTTCAAACAAAGTCTCGTTGCAGGATAACTGCGAGAGAGCCTTCTGAATAGCAAAGGCTCTCTTTGTGTGACTCCTAACGGGATTACTCTAATGTCCCGTCCGTCATTCTGGTTCGCGTCCATAACGTAGACATATCCTGGTAAAGTGGTGGGCATTGGAGCTTAGGTTTATGCGCGTGAAAGTGTCCATAGTGGGTCTGGAAAACATATACTCATAATTAACTGCATCTTCTTGTAATATTTCCTCTACAAAATAGGGAAATTATAAAATATTTACATGTTATTCAACAATGTATCACATCAGAACTGGAGAATGAAAACTGGTAAGGAACAAATAGATTGAAATTTGGTTTGTGCATCTGGAAAATTGGGTCCTCCCTCTCCCTTTTACCCTACCAACACCTAGGATCACGCTCGTGTCGATCCACTCATTGGCGTTCTCGCGGTATGGAGGTGTAATAACTATAGGGTACAAAAGAAATATGTGATTATTCCAAGTTATCCCCTCTATGAACTGATGAAGGGTTGTATACAGTAGTGCGTAGGCACAGTAGTGTGTAGATATACAGTAGTTCGTAGGTACAGTAGTGCGTAGGCACAGTAGTGTGAAGATATACAGTAGTGCCTATGCATCAGTAGTGCATAAGTATACAGTATTGCTTAAATATATAGTAGTGCTTATGGATGCTGTAGTATATAGTAGTGCTTAGGGATGCAGTAGTGTATAGAGTCATAGGCATGCAGTAGTCTATAGATACGCAGCAGTGTGAATTCTTTGTACTGTTGTATTTGTTGGCTAATTGCAAGCTGCAACAAACCACGCAACAGTCATGGTTCAATCCAAAATTCATGGTGTTTGGTATAATTCCTTTTCCGTTCTGTCGACTTAGATCTTGGTTTTGTAGTTGGGATTTTGGCGTCCCTAACCAAAAATTGGAACTTGCATTGGCCCCAGTTTCCTTACAAGAGCGACAACACAGCAATTGCTTTACAAAAAAAATATGGGAGTACATTTTCCCAGTAGTCCGTAGGTTATCGGACTCCACCAATGACCTATCCATTACAAGATATTTCTCCACTTATTCTCCTTTTAATGTCGTCGGGAAGGTTTGTTTCTAAATTTTTACCCGTTGCTAATTTCAAATACTCGAATAATAACAATATAACCCCTATATTTGTGAATTATACCAACCCTGGTCGTTAGCAATGGTGCAATTGTGAATTTTATTTTAAACATGCGAGTTAAACCCATTTTCGGGGTCACAGTCTGTTATAGAGAGGTCACAGTGTGTTATAGAGAGGTCACAGTCTGTTATACAGAGGTCAAAGTCTGTTATAGAGAGGTCACAGTGTGTTATAGAGAGGTCACAGTCTGTTATAGAGAGGTCACAGTCTGTTATACAGAGGTCAAAGTCTGTTATACAGAGGTCACAGTCTGTTATACAGAGGTCACAGTCTGTTATACAGAGGTCAGTCTGTTATACAGAGGTCACAGTGTGTTATAGAGAGGTCACAGTCTGTTATACAGAGTTCAAAGTATGTTATACAGAGGTCAGTCTGTTATACAGAGGTCACAGTCTGTTATACAGAGGTCAGTCTGTTATACAGAGGTCACAGTCTGTTATACAGAGGTCACAGTCTGTTATACAGAGGTCACAGTCTGTATAACAGACTGTGACCTCTGTATAACAGAGGTCACATCGGTAATCAGTTAGATCATTAAAACATGCATCTCAGCAGTGCAGTGTGTAAACTGAATTCCAATATTTTAATAGGACACAAAGATAACTGAAGCCAAGAAGACTATGGAGGAAACTAACGCAGCGTATGCTGATCAGATTGAGGAAAAGCATATGGAGAAACTGGAGAATGGCTTAAAGAACCGTCAAGAGCAACTGACCCAACTCATTGAGCGTCTGAAGGAACATGTATGTATAATTTCAAACCAATCTCGTAAAACACACACAGGACATCTAAATATATAATAACTGAAAAGAAAACCATAAATACAACATGTTTATTTATTATTTCATTTAGGATAATTGTAACAAGTTTCGTTGATATGAATTCTTGGTAAATAATGTGGCATTTTATCGCCTGGCACTTGGTGTTTATAAAATTTGTAGTTGTGCTCTCACTGATTGATATCTCACTGACTTGATGTGATGAGATAACTCTAAACATAAAAGTTTAAATTGATTTTGCTATAATATAGCAAAATATTCCGATTTGTTATAATGATGTTGTATCCTATCTATCGAAGCATTCATTATTTTGTTGATGTCCATGTGATTTGTTACATTATGTGAAGATTTTCCTCAGCTTTGGTGACCTCAAACCTATTATATGCACAATTTGGTCATTCTGGGTGTATTTCTGTTATTACAGTATACTTTATAAAAAAAATTAGATTTTGTACATAAAATTATATACACAAAGTACATAAACAGTACAATTATATAAAGAGTACAATTATACAAAATTGTACATAGAGCTTATATAAAAAAAACTATTTTGTACATAAGTATAATTATAACATATAAATGTATGTATACTCGTTCGTATACTAGTATATATTATAGCTGAATTGCATAATAGCAAGGAATTTGCTTTCTGATTAATGCTGTATTTATGTTTTAGAGAAGAGTAGCACTCGTAAATTGGGACTTAACGGTGCTTTACAGCACATTGGCATGCATTGAATGCATTCGCCAACTGCTTCCGGTGAAGCTTCCCTTTTAAGAGTTGCCGAGCTAGAGTAGTGGCTGCATTTTCCCGTCACTGTGCTAGGCGCTGTAACATAAAGCGCCCAGGTTCTAGTCCCAGTATATACGTGTTGCTACTTTTTATGAAGTTACTGTAGCAAATAGTTTATTTTTGTTGCACTCTTTTATAGGCTATTCATGTTGAGAATGTGAGAAAGAACAAAAAGACTGCTACCGATGACCAGCAAGGAAATTAACTGCAATATCTATGCATTTTACGTACCAAGTCCACAACTATTACCTCACAGTCACTGAGCAGTATGGTCATTAGACACTAGACCTTAGTTACCATAACAGTGGCACCCATTACCCAAAGTTTTCATTCACCAGCTTTGCATTAGCACGGCATAGAACATGCACATTATTAGACACCCCTTTATACAGACAGTATTACTTCATTTTATTCTTACTCAATCGGATTTTGCAGTTTATGTGCATTTTACTAGCTAATACAATCTCCTGTTTCTAGAATCTAAAGTATTTCACTGCTTCTGACTCGCACTATTTACAACCTCTCTAAACAAACAACTCATTTTAATACAATACAATTATTATCCAACCAAGCAACCGAGATTCAAATTACATGTATTATATACAATACGTATAAGAGTAAAGAAATGGTTTTAAAATTATACCAATAAATAAATGCTGGAAGATTTGCGCATCATTTTATATAATAATTTTGATTTTAGTCCCCTGCTGTCTATCATATCCTGTGGATGACAGGCTCACATATCCTGTGATCCACATAGTTGCCTCTCATAGAGTTCTATCCCCCGGTGAGGTGAACGAACTCCTTTGCTGGATCTCATAGCTTGTCACTTGCATAGCCTGCCACTCACAGAAGGTACCAAAGACCTCCACACACACAATAATGAGAGTTTAGATTGACTCTTGTCTTCTGCTGGTCTGTCGTCTGCCGAGTGAGATTGGTCATTGCATGGCACCTACAATAACAAGCACATGCTGGCATAGTTCAAACTAAAATTTATCAAAACAAAAACAGCTGCGTATGTAAAATCCTGTATGTTGTACTGTAAAGCTAGCAAGCAACTAGGCACGCATGTACCGTCATACAACGCATGGTATACCGTATACTATAAACATAATTTTACCCCCACAGCTGCTCAGTTATTGAATTATTTATAACCCATCGTGGGAATTCTGCAGGAAAAACATATTTATCTAAAGAGAATGCACAAGTTCATGCTCCACAAATCTAATTGTTCCAAATCAAAACATATTATTCCGTTAATATCTTGAGTGTGCACATTTTAGTAGATATTTGCCACTGTGTCATTTAAAAGTACGCTAAACTGTCGAAAATGTATAAAAATCAATATTTGTAAATCGCAGATCTCGACAAGCATATACCAATGTATTATTGACTTATTAAAGGCCTGATTATACATGATACAGCAGTTATAAGATCTGATTATGTTTTCTGAGAACAAAGTAAATACGCTGAGGCTCTAAGGCCAAGTAAACACATAATCCAATGATGCTGTGTGCACTCTCACATAACGACTACATAGATGTTGCAAGCATTTCCCCACCCCCTCAGCTTTGGGTCATTGAATTAGTTACAAATATCCTGTGAGATATTTTAATCGAATTAGTGATCTCGGGGGAGACAATTTCACATATATTTTGGCTTGTAATTGTATAGCGAGTTAATATTTAATTTCGCCTTTTCCATAATTCTGATAACTGAGATCTTACTTTTTGCGAATCTAAAAACTACATTATTGCAACATTTATATATTATTAAGCCTACATGTATAATTATATCAATTGGAATCTGGTTTTCAATACCTCCATGTACATGTACATCCTATTCTATATTTTACCCCGTTTGCACCATGCTTTGAAACGTGGCTTGTTGTCGTTAGATTGCAATGACATCATACACGCACCTGATGCATTTCTTGTACTCATCTACACTATTGACAGCAATCTGGGTATAGACATCCTTTTTTCCGTTGGCAGTGTACTGCCCGAATGGTATTCTAAGGCATCCTACACACCCGGCACCCTCTCCAAACAGATGTCTAGTGGATGTGTCAAAGCCCATAGCAACGGGAAGCTGACTCCAACAAATACTTTTCTCAAATGGTGGAATCACAAGCTAAAAGAATAGTCATAGCAAATTATAGTAGCATCCATTAGGTACCGTTATGTATGTATTAGTACATGTATATATATTAGGGCTGGGCGGCTGGCAAAAGACATTTTTTTCATTATTAATCTTCTGAAAGCTATAGCTAATCGTAAATCAATTTTTTTCGATCTTCTATAATAAAAAAATGTTGCTGTTTAGAGTTGGGAGTGTTTCTGTAATCATTATTGAAACCCAGGGGTGAACTTGGTATCAACCCACCCATAGGGCTCAGCCAAAAATCACGTTTTAAGGGTATATTTTAGAAGGCAAACACTGCAACGTGAAAACCAAAAAAGGGGTAATTTCAGTTCCAACACCAGTGGAAAG
>JAOQGN010226210.1:0-10597 GCA_027564295.1 Himantozoum antarcticum | reverse complement strand
CTCAAAACGCGACCTAATTAAAAAAATACAAGTGCAAAAATAAGCGAGATCTAAATTTGAGTCGACTAAATAGCAAGATTTTATTTGTTTTTTTATATGTTCGTGTGGCTAAACTCTCCCCCTATCTATTGCAAAAAGAATTATTTTTCTACCTCTTTTCAAATTCAAGATATCATGACTTGTGTACGGGTCGTGTGCACGAAATCCGAAACCGTAAATTGCAAACGTAAAATAATTTTGCTAACGCAAAGGTTTGATCTCTACACCAGTTATATCTACATGTTGTCTTATATGAAAAGAGAGCTCTAAGTATTAGCTTTCTAATGCAACTAAGTTTGACTGCCTAGTGTAATTCTAACTAAAGTTATGAACTTTTTAATGTGGGGTGGACGGCCGAGCCGATCAGTGGGCTTGCCGGAGTCAAAGAGTTAAACAACTGCAGCATAGACAATCAATAATTAATCAATCAATCAATCAATATACCGGTACTATTATTTTACACTTACATGTAGATATGTCGTAGCTTGACTTTACTATACAGTGCTTAGAAATTATTTTACTTGTATTCAGCATTTATAAATAACCTAAAGGCAGAAAGTAGTCGCGGAGTTTTGTTTCACGTTTTTGCCAAAATGATGAGGTATATTCGCGGAGTTATCCTTTCATATTTTCATAGCCACGTGAAAGGATACTCTGCAAATTTTTCAAACTTTACTAAAAGCGGGAGTTCTGGTCTCATTGCCTTGTTTTTCGGTTTTGAAGTGCACTCAACTGGCCAGAATAGGGGAAAACAACCGTGATCACTTTCGTTTAAGAGGCAATAACCTTTTCTTCCCAAGCAGTAGTGTTTGTGTGGTCAGGGATTGTTGAAATGAAATAACAATAATTTCATAATAGATCTATCATGAGCATATTTATGTTCCCATCTGCTAGTAGAGGATTTCATGTGTATAAAGAAAATTGGGCACCAGAGGCTAAACAGACACTTGCAGTAAGAACAAACATTTTTTTATCACATTCCCCTCTCTGTCCCACATTCCCCTCTCTGTCTTCCCCTGTCCCACATTCCCCTCTCTGTCTTCTCCTGTCCCACATTCCCCTCTCTGTCTTCTCAGAAAAACATAGCAAAATATTAATACTAAATTCACAGGCCTGCTCAGAAACTGCTCTTGCTCAGAAACTCTCTCTCTCTACCGCTAAAGACAGCATCCAGGTGGCAGAGGGAGACTCGAGAACAGTTTCTGAGCAGGTCTGTAATTAATGAGTCATTTATTAATTATTTATTTTGTTTACCTTTAATTTAATTGATAAATCAAAACTAAGCATTCACAAAACTTTTTCGCGTTTTTCATTGGAGAAGATAATTACAAAGCTTTCCATTCGTAAATTTTGGAAATGATAATTCATGAGAGAAACTTGTTGACTCGCGAGCAAACCCAATTTATATTAATTATTATTATTATTATTATTATAATTGATGGCCGTAATTCAAGCAGATAATATACTCCTACATCATACAATATGGTAACACTGCAAGCATAGGCATACAAGCACTAATACCCACAGAAATCCACTACTGAACAACATGAGTCCGCATGAAAGTTCGTAGAGAGTTTCAATGAATCAAGGAGACCTAATTCTGCATTATTCGAGAGAATGTGCTCGACTGTACGCGAGAGCAGCCGCTTTGCTGACAACGCGATGCCATATTAGAATAGAACCTTGAATTTACCTGCTAAACTCATCCTTATCCCTATGTTTTTGTTGCAGCTCCTTCAGTTTAGATTTATGCTTGGAATGCATGAGATTTAGGATCTGCACCTTCTGTCTATCATGCAGCTTATCAATTCTACGATGTCTGCCCCCATGCATCTTATCTAACAGTTTGAGATGGGTATGATGGAACGACGTAATATATTTGACTTTGATAGCCAACATTGCCTTATAGTGCTCTTCGTACACACGAATGTGCACCTGGACGTGCTCTTCATCAGTGCCCTTCAGCTGTCAAATATAAATGATACTTAAGAAATTGAAGATCTGAGTCACTTTGTAAGTCGCGAAAGCTGCTATAGTCTAGTTTCATTGGGCCATATTCTTCTTCTCCTTGCTGCCATAGAGCAAGCAACAAGTGCAGGTAAGCACTGATGAATGCATACATTCAGATTTGAAAAATCTAAAGTAGGACTGCTGAGCAGGAGGGCAGGCTAGGATAGGAGTACATACTGACCTCTTAGACAAGCTGAACAGGAGGGCAGGCTAGGATAGGAGTACACACTGACCTCTTAGACATGCTGAACAGGAGGGCAGGCTAGGATAGTCTAGGAGTACACACTAACCTCTTAGACATGCTAAACAGGAGGGCAGGCTAGGATAATCTAGGAGTACACACTAACCTCTTAGACATGCTGAACAGGAGCGCAAGCAGATATCGTCTGAGTACACACTGACCTCTTAGACAAGCTGAACAGGAGTGCAAGCAAGGATAGTCTAGGGGCATGCACTAACCTCATAATCATGTCTCTTTTTCATATGGTTAAACTCGGTGGTTGTGGAATGTTTCATCTGTTTAAAGGTGCCATTCTTAGCAGCACTTCGCAGAGATTTGTGCCTCCTCTTCTCAAACTTCTTGACTTCTTTAGCCTGTTCTCTCATCATTCTTTCTATGTCACATTTGTGCACTTTCCCATGACTAAGCATACGCTTTAATTAAAGGCAATTAATAAAATATTACTAGCATAATAATATTTTAAAAATCCTATTTCCGACTGGTATAATCAATGATACCATGTAATTAACTAAACGAGCGCTTTGCGCTCAGTCTGCGACATGAGTGTCTATTTGATAGTTTTGAATAGCAGCACGCGATAGTAAATAGATATAGCAAGAATCAGTACTGACACAGTTGATTATATGATACTAAAAATTTCGTCATCTTACGTGGTTGCCAGATTCAGCTGACAGGCTGTGAAAACATTTACTGGTATTAAAATATTTTACATAAAATTTTTCATTATAATTAATAAATAAAAATGCATAATATAAAATAATTTCCAGTTAATAATTTACATTAATTTATTTTAAATTGCAGAATATAAAATGATTTTTTCCAAGCTTTTCCACCGTATTTGACCGAGTGGTCAAATACTATATAGTGATAAAATGTACTACACCAACATTAAATGCTACCTTACTGGGTGAATATTATTAGCCTGACCACAACAGTGTACATGGAGAGTTGCCTGCTCGGTTAGTTACTGACCCACAACACACACCAGGATAGCGTAGTTACTAACCCACAGTCCACAACACACCAGAATTACGTAGAATTTGGTATTCTTGTAATTTGCTAGCAGATGAAATTTGAAACTCAAAAAATCATTTAATAAAGTACGTACATGCATCAGGCTCACACATTGCATAATATTAAATTTATAAGTTGCAAGTATATAGTAGCTTACACAATGCATTTAGTAACATAGTTAGTGACTGTAAAGGTAGTGAGCAGACCATAGAAAGTTGTTAAATTATTAGGTGAAGGTATTAGATGTGGGTAGCATTTGAGGTGCTAGGTGTGGGTGTAACCGTAGGTATTAGGTTTAAGTGCTAGGTAAACATTGCAGGTAAACATTGCAGGTACCGATAGTAGGTAAAGGTATTAGTTGTACAATTCTTAACAATATTGTCTTCCTACTCATTGAGTAAAACTGTGACATAAATTTATCATCTCCAATGCTACAGGTGAGTGAGCAGGAGGGAGAAGGCAAGAGAGCCATGCAATATGGTTTTTATAGCCTACTACCAGCACTAAACAGCACGAGAGTTAGACTTAAGTTAGAGGGAGAGTCCAGGTGGTTATTAGCTACTAACTACTTGCTAGCTACTAGCACTCAGTTAGGTGTCACTTGGTAATTGCTAGCCACCAGTTCTACTCACTCTAAGTGATCTAAACTTGGGTTTAGCATCAAATGTACAACTGTGCATCAGAAGGCTCTGCAAGGGGGTGAGACAATCACAGTGATTAGGGTAGAAAAAGTGTACTAATCCAAATGCAATCTAAGAAAGGCTACACATCCGTAACACAGGCTACACATCCGTAACACAGGCTACACATCCGTAACACAGGCTAGGCAAGTGTTATACAGGCTACACATGTGTAACACAGGCTACACATGTGTAACACAGGCTACACATGTGTAACACAGTCCACAATTGCTGGCACACTGTTAAATAATATTACACACAAATTCAACTAAAATAATAGTAATATCTATTACGGTAGGTGACCGAACCTGTTGATGTCAAAATGTATATAATTTTACTAATAGCAACTACTTACCACGATTCAAGACTTTCGTTCAAAAAATTCATCCTAATAGTCAAATCTTGCTGTCGTCCAAAATAATTCACCATAATATTTCATATTTAATCATCTAGTAATTTTTAAAAGTCAAAGATGCTAATAGGGAGTTGCATTACCTTGTTCTAGGATTAACACTGATAGCACAACTCCTGAATTAGTAAAAAGTCCGCATGGTAAGCAAAGCGCTGAATCGTGATATCACAGGAGCCAATTGCAACTGGTGGTATTGATGGTACTGGGGAATTGGCTGCTAATTCCCAAGTCTTCTTCCCATTGAGGCATCATAAGATCATAGATATTGTGTCAATGGCAATAGTAATATATCTGGGCAAATAGTTGCTATTAAACGTTTCATTTTGGTTTCATTCATTAATTTGCCGATTTATATTGTGATTGTTATTTTGGTGCGCATGGGGCTCAGTAAGTAACATACACCGTGGCTGAAAGGAGAATACTTATACTTCGGCAAACACTATATATTAATGTCCATGTCATGCCTCTTGTCATTCTTTTTAGACTATTTAAACTGCTGTGCCCTCATGAGTAAAAACCCATGCCCACGTATGAGTATAAAACCCATGCCCGCATATGAGTAAAAACCCATGCCCGCAGATGACTAAAGACCCATGCCCACAGATGAGTAAAGCCCATGCCTGCAGATGAGTAGAAACCCATGCCCGCAGATGAGTAAAAACCCATGCCTGCAGATGAGTAGAAACCCATGCCCGCATATGAGTATAAAAACCTAAACTAAAATGCCTCACACAATTTTTAAATAGCATATAAATATATATTCAAAAATATATAACTAATTACCAAAAACCCTTTGATATAGTCTTTAATTAGCCTGTTTCTACACGTTTCTACACAATAATAGTGATTTCGGCAAGCGTGAAATAACGGCTTATAACTTAAGTGGCCCAAAACCAGTTCAGTACCATGATTATTTTCAATCAAAAATAATCATATTTTATTCACAAATAATATTTTGGTGATGTGACGGGACTACCACATCAGTAGAAACTCAATATTTTATATCACCTGCTTTGGGGCCCTGCATTTCTCTGCACAGCCTATATCTAAATAGAATCCCATTGTTCGGCGACATCATTGTGAGTGTAACCTTGACATCGTTATCAAAATTTGTGCTAAAAGTAAGAATCTTGGCTGAAACGATAGATTTTGCAAATCATTTTCTCATATTTATGAAATATTCCTAACATTCGGCAAGGTTATTTAATAAAAAATTACTATTAAAAATTAATTGTGTGACCCGACACAGCAGACAGGATGAAGTAATAGATGTTGTCACTTCAGCTTGCCGAAAGTGGCCTAAAATTCAAAAATATCCTATATATCTTTCAAAAGCCGAATGTTTACTAAATAAAATCAATCTATGCCTTCCTCATCCGAAAAGTAAGATCAATACAGAAAGCCCAACTAAAACCAAATTGTAAAACTAAACACCTTTATTATACTGCACTTGTAGTATAATATTGACACAGATGTGTCTATCAATTGTGTTTAGCGTTACTATTCTTAGAAGGCCACATTTCAATGCTAATGTATTTCCACCAAAATATTTTTTTTGCAGGCCACGATTCTATCATTTCTAGCATGCATGTATATAATATAATACACTCATGTGCTGTATCTGACGTCTACCCACCTTGTGATATGTAATATAAATTTAATATAATATAATTATAATATAATATAGTCAATGGTGTCAGTGGGAAAAAAGATGTGCCTATACACCTCATTTCCATCCAGCTGTGATGACACTCGCTGCAGGCCTGTTCTGATGCATAAAGTGCTGTTGGGGAGAATGTTAAGATGCAGTGAACAGCGAACCCCATTTGACAAAATGTTTGGGTTTTTGGATTCAAAATCCTGCAATCTGGGGCATGGTTCACTTTTTATATACCTATAATAGTCTTGGTTCAGTTATGCTAATCATAGTCGGTAATAGTAAAACTGTGCACAGGTAAACACTCAAACCCGCAAAATGAATAAATAATGTCATCAAAATAGGAAATTTTTGGGTTTTCAGATTCAAAACCCTGCAATCTGGCCTCTGGGGTATGGTTCACCTTATAATATAAAGAATTGGTTCAGTTATGCCAACCATAGTCACTAGCACAGGCGGCCTCTGTTCACTAGTTAGTACCCTGAGGGTGGGTGGGTGAGATTAATGAAAGAATGAGTCACACTCTCTTTCATTCTATTTTATCCTCCCCACTACCAAAAGCTCAAACTAATGACTAGAAACCGACTGTGGTCACTAATTGTAAATCTGCATAGACTCCAACCCTCAGGATGAATAAATAGCATCACTAATATAGAAAATTTCGGTCTCGGGAACAGACTAAAGGGCAAGGTTGTTGCTTTTGGGTGAAGTCGGTGAACATGCTGAATTGAGCAGCCCGAACCCTTTTTTCACTACCAAGAAAGAAGTGACCTTTGACAAGTGTATAACCTACGACCTAAATTGGCTGTACAGCGTATAGGTGCATAAAAGCCCACTGACATCACTGTACCTTGCTATAGCATTATTTCATTCTTGGGTCATGGGAAATGGATATTCACAATAAAAAGCAATAATACCCTCGTCCCGGTACTATTACTAATAGTAAAAAGTAAATAGCGAAGTTTTATATTTCACTAAAAAGCTAGAAGTAAAAGCGATTCCTGAAAGGTCAAGGACGTTTACAAATTGAGCAAAGTATCCTCAAAAATTTGGCGAGGAAATTGCGATAAGTAAATATGACATCCATTTATTTGTATTGTAAAAACGTTAGGGACCACCGCTAATACTTCTTAGCAACAAGTTTTCGCAGGAATTTTCTGTACTTGGAGTTGTCCACCCTTATTTCAAGCAGTAGTACATGTACATATAGTAGTGTTCTTTATTTATATATAATTTGATCAGGAGTACCCACTTCAACTTCAGCTCCTTGATTTGATATACATGTACTAGTCAACAAACAAGAAAAAGAGAGCCTTTTGCAGGCATAGGGTTTGAACGATATAGTGAGATTCTGTTTGCTGCATAAAATGAATGATAGTCCTGAGGCTAAATAAATTTACACGAAATATAAAGCGGGTAGGGAGTGTATGCCGAGAGTTAATAATAAATGGCACCATCTATCTAAGCTATAAAATTTCTATGATTGACTAGAAGTGTTGATGATGATGACTAATAATTAGTATTAAAATATATATAATATTTGTAATGAGCATGACTGCATGAGTGTTATTAGCTATATTGATATAAAAATATATTTCAGTTAGGTGTTGACATCATGGTAGAGTTGCGACATCTGGGTACATCGTCTTTGATCGTCTGGGAACCTTGTCTTCAGCATGTGACTGTATCATAGTGCCTGTCCTCTGCTACGTCTGAGGGGTGTAATAGCCATATTTGAGGCCAAGCCAGGCCTAGAATTTGTGGTATTCAATTAGTGAAGCGACCCGTAAGTCTATGAAGTCAGCTAGGATCAATGGATTTAATGGTGTGGGCTGTAGCAAAGTTCTTGTATTAGAGTAAAGCTTACATTCATAGACAAAGTGGTGACTGGACTCGTCCCCTTGTAGACACATATATGTTGGTGTATATGTCAGGTCCATTTTGTATCTGTGTAGCTGTAGATGTGAGTGACTCGTCAGTATTTGACATAAGTTGCTGAGCTTCCTCGGGTCCATATTGACGGGCACATTCGTTTTAAATCTCAAGTCTTGTGGTATCTTATGCAACAGTCCGGTTGAGCAAGAGCCTGTTGCTAAGAAGGTGTTCCATCTTCTCACAGTTTCCTTTGTTTGCAGATCAAAAAAATTTGGGTTTTAGAGAAGCGCAAGTAATTTGTTTAAGTTGCAGTGGAATTTCTTTGAAAGCTTTTGTGGTTAGTGAATATGCCTCCCCAAGTAGATAAGTGTAGCAGCTGTCTACATAGGGAAAGTCTGGCTGTTGCGTGTTTTATTTCTGTAGCTGGGAGTCTGAGGATTTTTCATAGCGACTCTTCTGGAGGTCTATATGGTAGCCGTAGGATATCCTTAAGATTAGAATAGATGCTAACCTTGTCAGATGTTTGGTATAAGTGACATTTTATTGTGCATTGCTTTGGGTAGTATAACTGTGATTGGGTAGTATAACTGTGATTAGTATGGTTTTGGCACTTTCTACTGAGAGGTTGTGGTTGAGGAACGGTTTCAGTAGATTCTACTTAGAACTCACCGCACCTTGTGATATTGCTGTTTGAGTTCTGAATCTCATGTCGGTGTCCATTTGTAGTCCTAAAACTTTAGTCTCTGTTTTGCTTTGTTGATGATTTCGTTGTTTAGTATAAGGTCTGGGATGTTTCTTTGAATATAATCAGATCGGTCTTCGAGCAATTAGCTTTCATTCTCCATTTCCTCAACTAGTGGTTTATTTCTTGACACTTTTTTGTTAGGTTTGAGTGTAGGAGTTCGTCTGTTTTGGCCCATTCAATGACTGAGCAATCATCTGCAAATTGCAGTGGCAATCCTGTAATGGAATCCAGCATGTCCCAGATGTAAATTATGAAAAGTAGAGGCGATGATACGCTTCCCGGAGGAAGACCTATAGCACATGTCTTTGGAGTTGATACATAGTCATTGACTTGGATTTTGATTTCCCTGGTTTTCAGGAAGTTTTTTTATTACCTGAAAAAATTTCCCTCCTATGTCGAGTTTGATTAGACGGTATAGCATCCCATCATGCCATATGCTATCGAAACCTTTTTGGAGGTCTAAGAAAATTCCTGCTACTTTGTTTTCCTTTTGGTGATGTTGTATCATGTGTGTCAGGTATGTTGCAGTACTTCTGTTGCTCCAGAAACCATACCGTGACTCTGGAATGAACTTGTTTTTTTCAATGTATTGTCTCAACCTTGTCTCCAGGATTATCTCTAAGAATTTGCTAATATATGAGCTGATGGTGATGGGTCGGTAATTTGTAGTGAGTGAATAATCTGGTTTTCCTAGTTTTCTGAGAGATATAACCATATTATTCCTTACCCATAGCCACACGTGTGTATTCGTAACCGCTGAAGAGCACGTGTAGAATTATAGTGAATTGGGGGCCCGTGCTTTTGATCATTAGAGGGTGTATACCATCACTGTCTGCACTTTTAGGATTGGTTTTTATCTTTTTGATAGCATGAGATATTTCTTTGGCCGTGATGCATTGTCCTAATGAAGTATCATAGTTTGTATGGGTCACCCGTTCCTCAATTTCTCGTAAGTTGTTGCGTGACCTGGTCTTTCCATCCTTCATCAAACTGTTCTGTTATAAGGTGTTTGCCTAAAAATATGTTGTTGTAGAATTCTTCTGCTTTCTCAGCATCTTGAGTAATGAATTTACAATCGGTTTTGATGCTTTCTATTTTGTGGTTGGTTTGTTTGTAAAATACTCGTTTGAAGTCTTTTCATAATATTTCATTATTGTTTGTGTTGAGTGAAGATGCTTAGATCTGTATGTATGAAGCTTTGGCTTCATTCAAACAGTTTTGGAATGCTTCTTTTGCCTGATTTAGGAATTATGCATTGTTGAAAGTAGATCTGTATTTATATTGTCTTCCTCTGTAACGAAGCTCCTCAGACAGTTTTGATAGGTTACTGTTCCAATATGGTTTGCCATGTTGGTTGATAAATTTTGTTTGTACCGTCTTGTTTTTTGTAGCGAGCAAAATATCTTCCAGTTATCTTTGATAACTGAAATACATTCCAGTTTGTATTTTGCCAGCAGTAACATTTCTTGGATTGTGTGACAGTTGCGAGTTGATTAGCAGTTCTGTCCAGACAGGCAGGTGTCCACGTCTAGGGGCACCTGTAAACAGTTCTGTGGTCTTGTCTACTCTTTGCTGTCCCATGTATTTCAAACATGGCAATGACACGATTACTATGTCTGTTTGACTGCCACCTTTGTCGCAGACAAATGTGTTTTCTTTCATTGTATTCAGGACGAACATGTTGTTGTTTTAGACAAATTCAGCTAATCTTTTTCCAAAATTATTGATAGCATTGTCATTCCAGCTGGAGTGGTGTGCTTTGAAGTCACCGACTATAATAAGTCCTTCACATTTTAAGAATGGAAGGGTTTCATTTATTGATTTCAGCTGCTGTAGTAATGCTTGTCCTATTGTCCTGTCTGGGGGGGGGGGGGGGGGGGGGCCTAAATTTGTGTCGTTTAAAAATTTTTTTTTTTTTTTTTTG
>JAOQGN010226099.1:0-10597 GCA_027564295.1 Himantozoum antarcticum | reverse complement strand
ATTTTAGCCTTGATTCTACACTGGTTACTTACAGTCTGTGGGCTGATGATGCTATCTATATGATTCCAGTCAAAATGGCTGATATCATTGTTGATTTTCTGATATTTCAACGGCTCATTTCTGGAATACTGATAACTTATTCCAGGTTTCTTTGATGTCATTATGATCCTGAAGATGAGATCCATGTGATGGTGTATAATGATCCTCAGTGCTATTACAATAATGTGTGCAAAAGTGGTAAAATGCTCCCATGCAAGAGAGAACTTAAAATAGTACCTACTAAAATTTAGCCCGAGGCAATATGTAATCTTCCTAACCTTCGACTATTGGTTAGCAGTAGTAGTGTGCCATATCTAGTATCATCAATTTCAGGTATAGTCGTTGGTGCCATTGCATGCATTCGGGAGTTGCCTACCCCGATTGAGCTCCTCAGCTACTGAACATCTAAGAGACACTACAGAGCTCAATGCTTTCTTTTGACATAAGAGACAGACATGCAATTTGACCTTTGCTCCTTGACATTAATAGACATGTTAAGAGATGTCGCCATATACATAGCAGTATATGTAACATATCTGTGGTTTCCCATTTTGATGCTTGATGTTGGTAATGAGTTAACTGGTTTACATACAGGTACCAGTAGCAGTGCTCATTAGATTAGTTTTTTTATCGGACTTATTTGGTTAGAGAGCCATTTAATTGAGTATTCACAGAATAATATACATTAATTTATTTTTAATATTGTAGTAGTGTCCTGTTCGCTGCTGGCCGCGACCTTATAAAACCGTACCACAGGTAATGTTTGAATAAATATTCCTCAAATACTGAGAAGAGGGCCGCGAATCCACCTATTACCTCTGTGGATCTGTAATACTGAGAAGAGGGCCGCGAGTCCACCTATTACCTCTGTGGTTCTATAATACTGTCGAGCTATTAACTCCTGGTGTCCGCGCATGTCAAAATTGTGTTGTCTTTGGTGTTCCAATATCAACGTGGTAAATTAGAGGCTTGTAACGATTCCAACTCCACCCGGGTACTCGTGCGGTTATAAGGTTGCTCTCGAATACCAGATAGTAAGGTTCAGTGATGAGTAGTAAGGTGATAGAATAGCTATTGCATAACACCTCTTATATTCGTTATAGATTGCATATACTTTGATGCCAAAACATATTTTATCAATTATAATAGTGAATTGGGCTAGTAGTGAACTCTAATTTAATTATAATTTTACAGATTGAGCTGATGTTGTGGTTTTTGAGACAATAATTTTATAATAAATCAACTCATAGATAGATACAGCTGATAGAGTAGACAACTCTATCAGCTGTACAGGCAATGAGGTTAGCCTAGTATACACTAATACTGAGTAGACAACTCTAACAGCTGTACAGGCAATGGGGTTAGCCTAGTATACACTAATAGTGAGTAGACAACTCCATCAGCTGTACAGGCAATAAGGTTAGCCTAGTATACACTAATAGTGAGTAGACAACTCCATCAGCTGTACAGGCAATGAGGTTAGCCTAGTATACACTAATAGTGAGTAGACAACTCCATCAGCTGTACAGGCAATGAGGTTAGCCTAGTATACACTAATAGTGAGTAGACAACTCCATCAGCTGTACAGGCAATGACGTTAGCCTAGTATATACTAGTAGTGAGTAGACAACTCTATCAGCTGTACAGGCAATGAGGCTAGCCTAGTATACACTAATAGTGAGTAGACAACTCTATCAGCTGTACAGGCAATGAGGTTAGCCTAGTATACACTAATAGTGAGTAGACAACTCTATCAGCTGCACAGGCAATGAGCTTAGCCTAGTATACACTAATAGTGAGTAGACAACTCTATCAGCTGTACAGGCAATGAGGTTAGCTTAGTATATACTGTTAGTGAGCACACAACCCTATCAGTTAATCAACTCCATGCAGTATTTGCTTGTAAAACCATGACAAATATTTCCAAGATACGGAAATTGTAGTAGAAATTATATTTCAAATGATAGGTAATCGGAACCGGAATCGTCAAAAACTATGCCAATGGCCTAAATTAATAATGGATTCATTCCACCCCTAGTAAATTAGATGTACATGGGTTGAACACCACCAGAGTTCAATACACAAATTCGCAACTAAGTTATAGTTCTGCTTGCTCAATTGAACAATTAATCACCTATATAGTCTGTGTCAACTATAAATGAAATGATATTTGCTGAAAACATGCACTTATATTTCAAACGTGCTTTGGTCATGTCATGTTCAACGCAATCACAGGCATCTGTCTGAAAATTTCTATAAACTTCCTTGACTATTACATGCAGAAAACGTCAAGTGCCAGTATAAAGTAAACACATGCGCAAAGGATCCTAATTCGTACAGAGGCATGGATTGTGAATGCTGGTGCAAGAATGACCATAAGAATCCGGCTAAGCCAGCAATTCATTGTGATCAAGGTATGTGCATCCAATAACTACAGTTAGCATTGTCTATCTGGTTCTCTGATTAGTGTAAGGGAAGTATGTGTACCCAATCACTACAGTGAGCCATATCTATCAGGTTGTCTCATTAGTGGAAGGGTAAATTGTACATCCAATAACTACAGATAGCCTTATCTGAATAATTATGTTTATGCGGGCAAGTAGCTTTAAGATAAAAGTTAACACAAGAAGCATGTTGTAGTTTAAAACTAGTTGTTTTGTTATAAAACCAACAGTTTCGATCAAGAATCCCTTGGTCATCATCAGGGTAAAAACATAAACTAAAGATTGTGAGATGATTGTATATACATGCATCTATATGTAAGAAATAAACCAAAAAAAAGCCAACAGATTATAATTAAAAAAGTATGTGTAAAATATGAAACTAAAAAAGCCAAAATATGTACATAGAATTAAAACCGGTTGTTGCACACAGCTTGATCAAATTTGCTTTTTTTTACACATACTGTTTTAATTATAATCTCTTGGCTTTTTTTTGGTTAATTTCGTACATATAGATGCATGTATATACAATCATCTCATATTCTTTAGTTTATATTATTATTATCTTTATTATTCAAACCAATCGGCAAGATCACTTAAGAAAAAGGTGGTTACCCTTATAGGTTTTGTTATAAATAGTAGCATCTAAAAGAAAAGTGGCATCTAAAAAAGTGGCATCTCAGGCATCATCTAGAACAAAAATATATAAAATAAAAATATACAAAGACATAAGACACAATTGAGACTAATCTCTGTATATTGTTACCCTGATGATGATCAAGTGATTCTTGATCGAAACTGTTGGTTTTATAACATAACAACTAGTTTTAAACTACAACATGTTTCTTGTGTTAACTTTTATCATAAGGCTAGCCTTATCTATCATGTTCTCTCATTAGTGGAAGGAAAGTATGTGCATACAATCACTACAGTTACCCTTATTTACATGTATCACGTTCTTTCATTAGTGGAAGGGAAGTATGTGCATACAATCACTACAGTTAGCCTTATCTATCAGGTTCTCTCATTAGTGGAAGGGAAATATGTGCATCCAATCACTACAGTTAGCCTTATTTACATGTATCACGTTCTCTCATTAGTGGAAGGGAAGTATGTACATCAAATCACTACAGTTAACCTTATCTATCAGGTTTTCTCATTAGTGGAAGGGAAGTATATGCATACAATCACTACAGTCAGCCTTATCTATCAGGTTATCTCATTAGCAGAAGGGAAGTATGTGCATACAATCACTACAGTTAACCTTATCTATCAGGTTCTCTCATTAGTGGAAGGGAAGCATGTGCATATGTTGGTTTTATAACATAACAACTAGTTTTAAACTACAACATGTTTCTTGTGTTAACTTTTATCATAAGGCTAGACTTATCTATCATGTTCTCTCATTAGTGGAAGGAAAGTATGTGCATACGATCACTACAGTTACCCTTATTTACATGTATCACGTTCTCTCATTAGTGGAAGGAAAGTATGTGCATACAATCACTACAGTATGCTCATGCTTCCCTCAATGTACTATGTACTCTCAATCACTACAACTAGCCTTATCTATCAGGTTCTTTCATTAGTGGAAGGGAAGTATGTACTCCCAATCACTACAACTAACCTTATCTATCAGGTTCTTTCATTAGTGGAGGGAAAGTATGTGCATACAATCACTACAGTTAGCCTATCTATCAGGTTCTCTCATTAGTGGAGGGGAAATATGCGCATACAATCACTACAGTTGGCCTTATCTATCAGGTTCTCTCATTAGTGGAAGGGATGTATGTGCATCCAATCACTTCAGCTAGCCTTAAGCCTTGGACGGATCAGTTACTATGTATTGTGGTGCGTTAATGCAGTGCGATGCAATGATGTCATTTCTTACAGTATTGGTAATTAGTATAGGTAGACTGAGTGTGTGCAAAGTTCAACATGTTAAAATCTGACCTAATCGCTCGAACTACAACAGTTAGCCTTATCTATCCCATTTCCCCCATTAGTAGATGGGATGGGAAGTGCTCACCAATGGGAGCCGCCAATGATTAATGTTAGCCTTATCTATCAGACTTTCCATTAGTGGAATAGAAATCTGCATACGAATGAGTTATAAAGTTTGACCAATAATTAAAATTGTCCTTTACACTAACGTAACTCTTTTGCTATTACTTTATCCTTTTCTGTTTTCCATTTTTCTTTGATCACCAATAATGGAAATCGAATGGCCAATATTTCACACTGTTTCGAGGTGTGAAGAGTCAGAGTTGCACCTCAAATCTCCTAATACAATTGGCAGCTTATAAAAATTTCTACAGAACGTGAGTAGAACCTATTGTTAAACCCCGTGAACAGTGATGGCCTGTTGTCAATGTCAACTAGCCATTAAAGGTTACGATTTTGACTCTATGTGTTGGAAATTGGCTATTAGTCTTCCTTTAAGATGTCCATCATCAATTTTTCTAAATGTCAGCAATTTTGCTTTATCTAATGCATGCAAATTAAGGTATAAATTTCCTATTCCAGTCAAGGATGACGATGTCAAACAATCTATGGCTCTAGCTAACAGCATCACCGGAGGAAGAAATATAGCTAAAGATAAGACCATATTAGCTTCTGTCGATCCAGATTTGAAAAACATCGGTAGTGGAATAGTCAATTCTGGAAAGAAGGATCTAGACCATAAATCAGTTGCTAAAGATAACAATAACAACAACGGTTATGATAATAAAGTTCCTGAATATGTCAAAGTTATAGTTCCAAGCAATATCAAAAACGATAAAATAAGCCATAAAATCAATGGTGACATTAACGATAACAATAACGGTAACGATAAAGGAGGGGACAATTCTAACAAGGATGAAAAAGTGAAATCAAAATCTGTTCGTACAAAGGGTAAAGACAAAGTGGATGATAAAGGCAACAGTGGCAAAGGAGACAGTTCGAACAACAGCAAACAGGGGAAAACAGTTGATGTTCAAGATACCAGTAATTCAGGAGATGATTTTAACTAACAAGACGGGAAACCAAATTATGATTTTGCCACAGCTGATAGCTCTAATGATTAAGGGGCTCCAGATAACCTGAATTATAGGGGAAAATCTGGGAACAATAATAATAACGCGTCATAATTCGTCATTTTAGGTATGACTTAAATCAGTCTTGCGTACTTTGCATTAACATTTGTTGTTCAAATAGTTTCTTTTCTATCCCAACTTATTGACTAAAGACTTGCTTAATCAGGTATCCGATGATTGTACACATGAAGCTAATTAGTAGTACCTGAAAAAAAGCAATTTTGTACTATTGTGAACATTATAGTATGGTATTCTATATATTCACATGATTGTGTATAGAATTTGCAATACTCGTTTGAAACTGTGATTGTAAAGACAATCTTCAACAATGGTCTAATTGCAGTGCTCACATTGCAGTGCTCACATTGCAGTATCACATTGCAGTGCTCACATTGCAGTGCTCACATTGCAGTCACACTAACCAAATTTAAGTTTGTTGGTCACACTAACCAAATCTAACCAAACCACACTAACCAAACCAACATTTAATTATTGCGAATTTGAACTTAGTTGGACCAAAATCTGAGAGTGAATTATTCTCAGATTTTGGCTAAAAGGATGTGCAACCTACGAGCAATTTCTTTTTGGGCCATGATCAAGAAATATCCATTCCATCATGGACAAAATGCCATAAAACCAAAAATATCTCCTTACGTATTAGATTTCCTCTGATAATGCATACATATATATTCATATATCTGTTATATACATGTATTTATGTGATTATTTACCCGAACACCATGATATAGCCTCCAGCAGGTCTTTTAAATGGGAAAGTTTACATTTCCCAGGAGTTTATATCTATATAGCTCTATATTATGAAAAGTGTCACCAGAAGCGTCATTGTTTAAAATATATTAACATCTATATTGAGAACTAAATTTTCAATCTGCTACCGCAGATCATCATCAGAGTGATGATCTGCGGTAGCAGATGATGTATGCACTCTGATGATGATCTGTGGTAGCAGACTGAAGTTTTGGTTCTCAATATATGTTAATATATTTTTAACAATGACGCTTCTGGTGACACTTTGCAAAGTCAAAGTTTTAGCTCAAAACAACATTTATAAATAGCTCTATATCTATGCAAAACAAATTATTTTGAAATAAATAACGTATTTGGGGTCCTTAAAGGTCCTATAAGCACAAACATTTGATCACTAAATATTGCGACTATATTGTGGGTAAAATACATTGTACATCGCAGCAGTGTAGGCCAGCTGGAGCTGTCAATATAACTAGTTAAAAGGAATTTAAGGCCTGAGTACTTTGGATAGTAACATGACCAATTTTATCACGAGTGTGATCCTTCAAGACATCACAATGAGATGCAATGGGAAATGCCAACTTTCAAAAGATGGTATTTGGAAAAGTATGGTATCCTTGCAAAATTGAATTGCATTGACATTTAATGCAAATTCAATTTGTTTTCTGTACATTATGTTCATCCGGTAAAACATTTAATTAAAGCTACCTCAGTTTGATAATTTATGTTTCCATCTGTACATTCCAGTACGTTAGGAGAATATTTTCAGCAATGTTAGCTATAATCTCTCTTAAAACGCCTGAGAATAACATATTTTGTCAATTTTTGCCATGTAATGTAGAAAATGGAAGTACAGATGCTCATATTAATTGCATTTGGTCATACAGCAATATGTTGCTCTTATGATATGTAAGTTATAATAGACGGAGCTGGCTCACTGTTCAACAATGTTTAAAATGGGAGCATGGTAGAACGGTGAACCTGGCATTCCGTGAAGACCCACCACTACGTCATCACACATCTTGAATTTATTATATTATAAGCAAGTATCCTTTGCTCTACCCTATATTGCCATTAGAAGCAGGTATCCTTTGCTCTACCCTATATTGCCATTATAAGCAGGCATCCTTTGCTCTACCCTATATTGCCATTATAAGCAGGTACACACACATAAATTGTTGGTCACTTAGGGAGCAAAAAAGAAGTGGTGGTAAAATAGAGGTAAAATAAAAGTAGTAATTGGTGTAGATGGGAGTAAATTTATACCAGTGAAAGCAATAAAGGGATAAATATTTCCCAAGAAGTGAATTGTGGTGTGTTTGGGGCGGGTTTGTGGGTAAATCAAAAGCACTCATTACGTACCAAAAACTGATTAATGGGAGTAAATAATGGTTTAAATGGGAGCGATAGCCTGGATTATCACAACAGAGCAACTATGAGGCAGTGTGGGAGTGATTATTTGCATCAATTTGCTTCTAATTCACTCCTATAATGACATTCGGGAGTGAAATCTAAGTAAATCGCGCATTTTATTGTTGCAACCAGGCATTTATTCCTTAGGAGCAAGTTGTGGTGAGAATGGGGGCTTTTACTGGTAATAACGGGCCCTTTGGGGGTGATGGGGGAGTAATATTTAACAATGCAAGGTGGTCATGTGACCACTTGGCAGACATTTTCCTTCCTTTGTTCTGTTGATATATTGATCACCAATTCCAGAAATGTTTGTGAATAATAGTGTATTTACCAGATTTTAGCAACATACATCTAGCTCATTGTCAAGCATGCTCCATTAGCTATCAAAGCGGGTAAGCAATCTATTTAAATAATTATTTATAATGTCAAAAGTACTTAAACCATGGTGAAATTATCTTGCATTTCATGAATCTGATAAGTTATTGCTGATATTGACATTGTTGCATTTGCTAACAAAATATAAATACTAGTTGCACTACAATAATAGTAGGGCCTAAGTGATGACTACTCGTCACTGTCTGCCAAGGAGATTCTTATTAAGAAGAACATCAACTTGAAGATAACTATTGTAATATTACATTTATATAAATAAGTACTTACAAATTTAATCATATTCTATTATCATTAGTATATTTGTGAAGCAGTGTGGCAATCCCAGCTTTCACGAGTTAAGTGCAGCACTGACCATAATTTTTATAACCAGGATTCCAAAAATGCAGGTGGAGAAGTTGTCTTATAAATCTTAACAAATGTTGCTGTTATATGCCTCACCATCTCTCCTCTCCTCCATCTCTTCTTCCCACCCCTCCCCCTCCAATCAGCGTGGAAACCCCAGATTTCACCTCGAGGTAAGTGCAGCACTGAACATTATTTTTATAACCAGAGTTCTAAAAAGGATAATTTTGGGAGTAGTTGTCTTCTCCATAATTATTGTCGTTACAATGATTTGCAACAATTGTGAGAAATATTGCCATTATCAAGCTTCCCCTCTCCCCCTCTAACGCTTCCCTCAATTTCCATCATCCTACCCATCACCATCCTCCCTCCCCCAGTCCCCCTCTCCCCACCTCTCCCTACCCATCCCATCAGTGTGGCAACCCCAGCTTCCACGAGTTAAGTGATGCACTGAACATTATTTTTAAAGACAGGGTAGAACTTCGGACTAAAATAGAACTGCACAATTATTAGCTAGGTTCAGGGTGCCTCATAATTGAGCTAGGTACTCAGCCTAAGGAGTTATGCTTGTTAATTTTAATACTGGACTAAAGCTACATGTAGTTGCAATATTGTTCTACTGGCCTGTGTAGCTGAATTATGTATTGTGCGCACTGGTAAGCTATGCCATTATCAAAGCTACAATTACAACGCAATGGGCCTGCATTATAAACCGTTCTGAGAAGACAACTTCCCAGTGTACATTATATTCCTAATGCCCTGGTTGTTTGCAAAATCTGCAAGTTTGCACCTACATGTATCCCTTTGTGTGTAACAGAACGTCATAACATAACGTAGTCAACTGTCAATGATGGAATATAGGTGCAAACTTGCACATTTTGCAAGCAAAAACGGCGTTAGGAAAATAAGTAGACTGGGAAGTTGTCTTCTCAGTACAGTTTATAATGCGTTGCCATTGTAACTGTGATAATGGCATAGCTCACCTAAAATAATGGGATCCCAAAGCTTAAGGGATCCCAGCATGGTTCAATAAAACCTTGTTCATGTGTCTGCAACCAAAAAATATTGCCGTCGGAGTCATTGCACCATCAGTGACTCTGACCGCAATATATCCATCACACCATCTCTACTGTATTGTAAACAGCAGGCCTGGCATAAAAAAACAAATGGCAGTATGTTTGATGTCACTATGGGGTCGTTTGACGGTGCAGAGTCTTGTGAATTGGTAGGATTATACATCCTATCAATACTCTCAAAGAAGTTCGGAAACAACATAGGACTATATCACGATGATGGCCTAGCTGCAGTCCAAGCCACATCATGGGGAACTGACATCATGAAAAAAGAAGTATGCGAAATATTCAAATCAATAGGCCTAAAGATAACAGTTGAAGCTAACCAAAAAGTAGTAAAATATCCTGACGTAACTTTAAATCTTAGAACAGCCACATACCACCATATATTAAACCAGGAAATGTACCACTATAAGTCCACCAAAAACCAACCACCCACCAAGATACTGGACAACATCCCGAAGAGCATCAACAAATGACTGAGTAGCATCTCATCCAGTAAAGATGTATTCAAACAGCACAGCCACCCACACCAACAAGCTCTGCAAAAAAGTGGACACAACTACGAACTACAATACAGAGAGCAACCAACAAACAGCCAACCAACTAAACGCAACCAAAGAAGAAACGTTACCCGGTTCACACCCCATACAGCAAAGACGTCAAAACTAATATTGGAAAGAAATTCAATGCACTCATTCGTAAACACTTCCACAAAGACCATAAGCTACACCCAGTATTCAGCAGAAGCACAGTGAAAATCAGCTATAGCTGTATGAACAATATGCAGGAAATAATAGAGGCAAACAATAGTAAGAACTACACACCAGAAACCAACATCGATAATGAATGCAACTGCCGGCAACCACAACAATGCCCGCTCAACAACAAATGCTTAACCAAGAACATTGTATACCAATGCACGATCAAAACTGACAACAACAGCGAAACCTACATTGGCATCACGGAAAACACATTCAAAAAAAGATATGCTAACCACAAATCCTCGTTTACGAACAAAAAACTTAAGAACGCAACTGAACTATCTAAA
>JAOQGN010225988.1:0-10599 GCA_027564295.1 Himantozoum antarcticum | reverse complement strand
TCTTAGTCATATATAGGACTATGTCATTATATATCTTAGTGATATATAGGACTATGTCGTTATATATCTTAGTCATATATATGACTATGTCATTATATATCTTAGTCATATAGCCGATACTATAGTATATCCTTGATATACCTTCTCAGTACATCATAGCATATGCTACTATATAATGAATTTTTCTACATACTGTTAGTTTGACAACACTCAGAATTTCCATAGAAATCTTACTTACCACATGGAGGTACACGTTTGTGTTGTCAATCAATCAATAGCTCGTTTCATCAGTTATAGTCAGTCGGTGTTAGTGTTTCTCCAACAGAGTTTTCTCTCATAACGTTCAATTTAATGCCTACTAAAATATATATGTTCAAACTTATTACATAATCTAGGGACGTATATAAGAAAATATCACATCCTACATTGACAGAATTTTAATCCCTATATTTTCAAGTTTACACCCTACGTCATAATTTTTTGAAAACAATTTCAAAACATTGCAAACACTGCTAAAAACATTGCAAAATTGTAAATCAGTGGTTGTATCACAGATATATTCATAGAGAGAGTTCTAACTAAGTTAGAAAGGTGGGGTTTTCATTACTAGAAAGTCAAGAAATTTCACCACAAGATGAAGCCATACATGACTTGTCATCGTGTTGTGACACATAATTATACTCTAATTACACTGCAAGCATCTCCATTATGTTGTTTGTGGTAAAGAAAAACGCTTTTACTGATTGCCTGAGAGTTCTATTGTCTCAAAATAACTACCATACTGTACATGTAAAATAGACTAGGAATCAGTCCCCCTTGGAATTTCCCCCTCTCCTTGAAGACTACAAGCCACTGGATGAGGTACTGGGTCAAACCTTTTTACCTCCTAATACCCTGAAGTTCCCAGGGTAACAGGATGTTGAAAGCTTCAGGGTGACACTTAGCCTTAAGTCAACATGGAGTATAATAGGTCTACAGAGGGAAAAAATTCGCAATTGCACATATTTCTAACATTTAGATGGTGCTGTCATGGAAAAAATTAGGTTAGTCAATCTAATTGTTGTTAGCAATTGCCACAGACTGGTTTTTATGTAAAACAGAAAGCGATTATATCCCCAAACAGAATGCAGATTTTATCTAGCAATGTCCCATTCTCTATCAAATGTCACTTTGTTTTCTCTTATAGCAAGGGGCCAATACTATATTATATCGCTCGTTTCGAGAAATTACAGTACTACCACAATCTGTTATAGGTCGGCTCATGGTGACTGAGCCTGAGTGACTGAGTAGTAGGAAAATTGTGTACATTTTAGAGTAACTCAAATATCACAACCATTAGGATTACGGAAGCTTGTGATTGGTTACCAACCATTGGGGTTCCTGACCTGATGGGGCTCCCATTCGTTGACATTATCTCTAAACTATCGGTCGTGATCTTTGGTCTTTGAGTTTTCCAATTTTGACTAATAAGATTGGAAATGCGATACAACTTGTAGACTAGGATTATAAAAGTACAAGAGATCGGCTAATATAGAGACATCAGATCTATAAAATATTGTAGGGATGCTGTGATTTCTCACAAGGATCGTGATTTAATCATTGGATACGAGGAGACAAAGTAGCACTTGGTAAAAAATGGCCCGTTGCTAGATAAAATTTGTTGACCCAATAACTCCAGCACTTGGGTATGAGAGGTTGAAAACAGCAACTCGTTCTCCAATAGTGAGGATAATGGGAATTTTTAAACCACAAGCGGCGAACTTAACACCATGAACCCCATTCTCAATCAAACACTATACACTATATACATTCCAAAAGGGTTGCAGTTTTCAGTTGATTGCTTGGGCATAGATCTGATCGAATGACAGCTCATTTTGAAGCATATTGATTCGGCTATCTTCTGATGCACAGGAGAGATCATATGAAGCAGCCAGTAAGAAGTTTCGAGGAGAGAGAGGAAGCTGGAAACTTTGTTTTGAATTAATCACGTTGAGAGGAAAAGCAAAATAAAAATAAACTTTTCAATTTTTACTCAGCTCCCAAAGACTATGAATGAGGCATGATCTACTGCCCAGCAGTTTGACAACGGGCCTGACATGGCAGTCAGCAGTTTCACAACCAGGCTTGCATATAAATTGTTGCATTGTACGTTCCATTTACGTAAATCATAATATGAAATTTCCCTTGCTGGTTACTATATATATATTATACTAGTACATAATATATATACATACTATATATTATAGTAATTTATAAAATAATTTTAATAATTAAAAAATAATGGTGGTCGTATCTAAACTATTATACACATGCATAATTTATTGTGTTTATTATATTAAACTATTTAATTACAATTTATATATCTAATTGTAAATTAAATACAAATTGTCTTAGTCTTACATGGTCTCAAGATCCAGTTTTGAGGAAGGGGAGACGGCCGGTAAGCTATTTTAGAATATTCAGCGCCAGGTGGCGTTCATGGTATAAATATCCAACAGTTACGATAGTAGATATGCTGGATGCCAATAAATAGCAGAGATGGCAAGGAGTGTCGACATATTTGTTGATCTTGTATTATGATCTGCGAAGAGAAGCTTGGTGAGTTGTAAGTGAATTAGAGCTAGCTGTAAGGGATTAAGTGCACATCGTTAATTGCACAAAACTTGCAGGTGAAGCCGTACTAATCCCAACTTATGTCTGTTGTCCAATTGCAGAGTAGTGCCGGTTTGCTTGGATCTTTGGCTACATGCTATGTTTAGTAGGCCTATTGCGTTGTGAGTGATGAAGCTGGCTACACAAAATCACTACTTGCGCACAAACTAGCAATTACTGGCCTATTCTTGTCCTAGTCACTTGAATCTTATTGTCATCCATAACTTCAGATAGATGTGAGCTTTCAGCTAACAATGAGCCATAATTAGTTGAGGTTTGAACATCTAGCGACCTGCTACCAAGCACATTACATTGTACTTCTCACAACTTGTCGACGAAATATATGGCTGATATTGTTCGCGGCCCTTACTGGAATTGAGCTAACTGGAATTAAATTTAACCCAAAGTACTACTGGAGCCCGACTACTATACCACGACCACTATAACACATGCTGCAGGACTAATATGATTGGTTGGTGAAAATACCGGGTACCAACAGTTTTATATATGTCCATCCGTCACAATATATTAATGAAGGAATTCGTTAATTATGTCCATCCGTCACAATATATTTGTTCGTTAATTATGTACACCCGTCATAATTCCAATAGCGGCCAATAACAACATATCAGCCATCGTTAGAAAGTTTTAACCACTTGCACGTTGAGCTATTCCATCAATAAGTCGTGTAACGTGTAATGTAACGCCAAATCTGCTTGGTAAGATAAGATTGGATTCAAGTGACTGGGAATGGTGCATAATTGATAGTTTGTGGGCATGCAGTGATTTTGTGTAGCCACCTTCACCCACAACACAATACTAGCCTATATTAGCCAAAGATCCAAAGAAGCCGGAGCTGGTCTGTGGAGTCAATATTATATTGACTCCTACCTCTTCTGGTCCAAGCGTCTTTCACTTTACACGACAAATGCCAGTCGTATTCACATATAAACCATATGCCTACTGCTTGTCTCAGGAAATTCTCTAATTAGGGACTAACATGCTTCTGCAGAAAATAATCCCAGTGTTCCCAAACACACTCCAGGATTAGATTACAAATTACATCCAAAATTTAAAAAATATATACGTGCATCCAACCATCCATAATGTTTATTGTGACTATTAGAATTTGGGTTTGGTCACCTTTCTATCGCATATGAATGCTATTGAACCATATAGATCACTAATTGCCATGACCTGGATACAAATTAGCTTGGTTTTGGGGCATTTCTTTCATCTTGTCAAAGTCGTAAGAAATAAATTAGACTGCACTGGTACTGGCACTGGGTAATAGTATTTATACATGAGACTGCATGAAAATATAAACGCCTTCAGTTAGCCCCAGTTAAAAGTAAAAGTAATAGCATATTTGACAGCTTGCAGGCCCTTGGTAGAGTATGCATCAGAGGTGTGGGACCCCTTCATGAGTAAAGATACTCACTCATTGGGAATGCTTCAAAGCAGAGCCATACTTTTCACTCTGAATTTCAAGGGCATTTATAGTATCACTGAGGCTAGAGAACAACTTGAAATTCATACTTTGGAAGAACATAGAATGCAGAGTAGAATCAGAGCATTTTATAATATCCTAACAAATTCTGACATGCATTCACTACTGTATGATGATATTTCCTTCATGATGTCGCACATCTGACTCACTGAGCACAAGGTCTATGTCTAACTCTGGCCCTCTTTCAATATGCTCTCGCACTAATATATTTTACAACAGTTTTCTACGAAGAACAGCAAGGAACCTAAGGCATCTCTAATAAGTTGACTTAGATTTAGAAACTAAACTCTGAAGGCCTCCACTTCCTCCCTGGGGTCTTGAGGCTCAACATATACATATTCAATTGGTTAACAAGTAGGCCAGACTGCAATAGTACAATGGTCAGGCGGGTGGCGAAATATTTCTATCACAATTGTAAGATTTGTAATCATTCAATTCAAATTTAAATTTAATTTAAGCCTTCATGTAAAGTTTAGAAAATTAGTAATAATAAATTGCCAAATTAACAACATTATCATAATACAGACAATTTACAGTAACTAATAACTTTTTAATTAAATATATATTTTATTTATATATAGTTTTATTTTATATAATATTTATATATTTAATATAAAATATATATTAAATTTATATAAATATAAATTTTATTTACTTACAGTTATTATTTACATATTTACATGCTTGCTACTTTGAGAATTTATAACCCAAACTAACCTGGTTGGGTGACATTTGGTCTGTGAAATTAAAATTATGTTTGACAGTGACAGTGTTAAACAGTTTCTGTTTTTGTGGGGAAATCCAATATTTAGGAAACTGATAATAGCGGTTTTCTAAGTCTTGCTGTGGTCAACCATACTGGGCCGCTTGACGGGTGACCCAGGTACCATTGAGAATAATGAGTAAAGAAACTGATGCTGCATATAACTTGGGCCAAGGTCATAGGCTTATTTTCAAAACGTGTATGGGGCACTCACACCACCCACGCAGTGTGCACATACGGTTCTCATCCTCTTTCAACTATTGAGCTCTTTTACTCTTGTATATAAATTAATAATGACTAATTTTCTGTAACATAAGCTGTCATTGTTTTCAAAACTCTCTGAGTCAAATCATTGGACGTGTGAATCAACCAATTGGAGCAATTAGAATTATTATAAATATATGCAGTGAACGTTTACTGAACTGAATACTTACTCATAGAGCCAGAGGGAAGATAACTCTATAATTACACCCTTGGTTTGGTTAATACACTATTGTTGCAACTTGCAACCCTGTTGACTGTTGCAGTGGTAGGGTAGGGTGGGCCAGGGTTGCAGTATTGAACTATTGACTATTGAGTGAGTATATTGTATTATATTATATTATATCAAGCACCCATGGTTCATGGATTATAAGTCTTCATGAGCATTCCAAACTCTAAAGTGGGTGACAGTGACACAGAATCAAGGCACGGAATTTGAGTCTGCATTGCATTATTGGGATTTTTTGTTCTTTTTAATTTATATTGCCACAAAGAAGATCATTAAAACCTTTGATTATGTGGTTACAAAATGTCAATGACGATTACACAATTTACTTGTGTAATGAAATTGTATTGAAAATCCACCAATAATTTAGCAGTAACCGTGGGATATTGAGTACCGTATAGAATGAGAGATAGGTATTTTGTACTTTTGAAGATTTTGGAAACTACCCACGAGATTAAAGGTAGCACCTACACGACAACAACTCTTTGGAGGGAGACAGATAAAGTAAATGAGAGAGAGAATGGGGAGGGGGTGAAGGGATAACTCCTCAATGCCCATGTTGGAACTCCATGTCTGTTCCCTGGAGTAGCACTGGGGAGCTCGAACTATGGAGTGAGTTCTAGTGACAAATATATTAATTCATTCACATGACTCATTTCTAGAAATTATAAGATTCAAATTATAATAATCAGCCAAAAAGACGATGGATTTTAAAATGAAACTATGCCTCTCTCATTTATAATTACGTTTGGTTTTAGTATCTACCTGGAAACCTGTTTACCTCTCAATACTGATAACTGTGATGATAGAGGGATATAGCCCATCCTACCCATCCGTAACTTATCTACACTGTATAATAGCTACCCTACCCAACTACTCACCCTACCCTTACTGCTAGCACGACCCCTACTACTCACCCTACATTAACAACTTGATCCATCCCTACCCATCTGTACTCCACCTGCCATAGCCTTACTACCTTATACCAACTACTCTACCATAGCTGCTCATCCTACGCTAACTACCCTACCTTACCAAAATACATTATTTTAAATGATAAGTCTAATGCTTCGATTTTATCAACTGAAGTTGATAAAATCGAACAATGGTGCATGGCAAATAAATTGGTACTAAATTCCAATAAAACTTTTCAGTTGATTTTTAAATCAAAAAATAAAATGTCAAACCATGTTAGCTATGATCTAAGTCTTGGGAGTAAGAACATTTTAGTAAAACGTGATACAAACTTTTTAGGTGTGATCTTAGACGACACAATTTCCTTGGGAAACACATATATGGATTATATTTGCAAGAAACTCAATTTCTGTTTACTTTTAATGAGACATGTACATTCATATTTAGACCTGAAAGGAATGATTAATTTTTACTACTCATTTTCTTATCCATATTGGATTTATGGAATTGAGTTTTGGGGACATGGCAACAAAACAGCAATAAATAAATTTATCTCTTGCAAAAGTCAGCCTTACAAATAATTTTAAAAATTCCACCAAGAACTCATGTGACATCATTTTGTAAAGATCTTCATATAATGCCTGTAGATTTGCTTTTTATTTATAGATTTGTTTTACTTTCATAAAAACAATACCGATTGACCATATTAACTCGCTTTATATTAGAAAACATTCTTACAACACCCGAAAACACCTTTTAACCAAAACCAAGGTACGAAACTGTAGGGGAGAAAGATCATTACTTTTTAAAGGGGTAGAATTTTATAATAAGTATGTCCTCGGCATAACAGAGACTTTACCACCGACTTCGGGCCCTCCGAAGATGGTGTTGGTGGAGTCATTGTGGTCGTCGGGTAGATGGTGACGGTTTTTATAATATGACGTTAAGGAATTAAAACTTTTTCATTTTTATTAAATACTGCATTTATTGGGTTGCCAACTCTCTAGTCTCTGACTATCTGGCTGTCCTATTGCAAGGTTTTTGTCATCATATTTCTATTTGTATTAATTTCATATTCAGCAATAAACTTTAATTGAGAAAAAAAAAACTTTCCTCACCTCGTAACGATAATCAAAAATGTGTAATTTTAGCAAAGCTCTAGTTTATAGCCAATCCTATGAGGCCGCCGTATCCTGTTATGGGAGTTAATTATATAATTAAACTCTTGCAGCTTGCAAACCTCTGCTTTCCAGTTGGGCGAGTATCAGTCGAACTCGTTGCAAGTTCACAACGATAACCATAGTGATCTAGCGAGCTCCATGTAACCTTTTTAACAGTGGATAACCAATGCGTCATCATTGGGAAGCCCAGACGTCTGAACCTAAAATGGTTGGATTCAATTGTCCCAGGTCCGTTATGTTATAGTTACACTGATAAAATTGCATTATCACAGGTAATTTTTCAGTTGCTCAGGTAGCATTAGTAAGCACTGCATATTGCTGGCTGTATGTTGTAGGTACAGTAACGAATATCCCAGCAGGGATGTTAACGGACCAGTTTGGTATGGTTGGGTTGCTGACTTTTATACGTGCTGCCGAGACAGACGCTAATTTAGTGGCATTAGCCCCTGGAGTAGACCTGACATCTCTAGGCCTCAACTTAAACTCTGCAGAGTGAGTGTCAACTGCCTATATAGTTATACGTAGATCTTAGTTAGTTGTGTAAAATTATGGTAGATGATCTCGGTGCGCACTAATTCTCACACAGTTTGTATTATTATGTCAAGTAAGTTAGAAATTTGATTCCCAGGCTGTGCAGTCGTCTTCTCATTAAAATGCTAAGAATAATAATAAGAGAAATAATAACAATAATAGCGATTATGATAAAGTTTGCTTGTATAGACTTAATGCACCTGTTAGGCAGAGCTTCTATGCGTGGATGTAACTAATTATCGCCTGGTCACTGGGTACAAGCACATTTCGGCTCACTTCGACACTACAATCTTTGACTTTTCAACCTCAACGCGGTGAATTGCACCCTACATTGCATAAAGCACCGGATGCCCTTCACAAACACCCTACCAGAAAAACGAGTGGACTACCATGGAACACTAGTCATCCTCCCCCCCCCCCAACCCTGTCTTTTAAACTAGGCTACACAATACATACTACCTTACAAGACAACCAACCAAATATATTGCTGATGAACAAATAAACTAAATGTCTGTCTTTGTGTTTTAGCAACTTGTACAGTACGTTCCAGTCCCCTTGGGCTGACGGTCCTTGTAGACCTCAGGATATAGATTATCATGTGCCCTCAGAGTACCTAACCAACGCCTATATAAGGGAAAAGCTCTCTGATGTCAAGTTTAACAAATACGGTGAAGATCTACTCTTCTATTTATTCTACTGTAATCCTGGAGATGGGCTGCAAATGGCCGCCTCCACCGAATTGTAAGTAGTAGGTTTAGTGATCTTAGGCTATCTCAGAATCTGTCTGTTTGTCAAGGTATATAGGTTAATCCAGATGTTTAGGTAATATAGCCGATAGGAGTTCTGATCCTGTCAAAACTGGCGCCAGAACGGGATCATCACATAGCGTATCATCCACACGTTCCAGTCCGATTATGTATTCAGCAATATTTAGAGAGTAAGTAGTGAGATAAATTGCGAAAGTAGAATCGCCGTGTAAATCAAGTAGCCAATGGAAATTGGCTGATGATGATTATCATGTGTGCGTGTGGTCTTGGATAGTAACCATGTGCGTTACAAAACATATTGCAGCCAATCAAAATACAGATATTGTGTCCTTTGCATCCCATGTCATGAACCAAGTTCAACTCTTCCGAGCAGTCGGATTGATCAGATCGGAACTCGTCTCGGATCTGTTTAGCCCGTCATCGGAAACGAGCTCGAAATCAGGAATTGGAACATTTATCTGAACGTCTGGATGCTCCTTAACAGTTTAGGTGCATGTATTGTGATACCGTCAAACCTCTCGTATCCGAACCTCTTACAACCTCAAATTATACTCTCTCTTAATATAACAGAACCTAAAGCCTAGTCATAAATATGGTACCATTATTTGCTAGAATTCTTTTTCAGTTCGATCGCCACTCCTGTGGCGTGCCTTTCGATGGCGTTATTGATGTTGACTTTGAAATGCAAGCTTTTAATTCAATTACAGGAATTAGTTCAAGCTCAATTGATCTAGTGATAATTTGTATAATTTATGTGGGAATTTCTAAAAAAAGAAAAAAAAAAAGATTCATCTGGGACTTGAACCGGAATGCCATCGAAATTTTTGTGGAAATTATATTGATGTTGGATTTGAAATGCAAGCTTTTAATTAGCTTACGTTATAAATAGATAATAGAGCTTGCATTTCAAATTCAACATCAAAATAATTTCCACAGAAATATCGTTGGCGTTCCGGTTCAAATGCCAGATGAATTTTTTTTTTTATAAATTTCTACATAAATTATACAAATCACCACTAGATCAATTGAGCTTGAACTCATTACTGTAATTTAATTAAAAGCTTGCGTTTCAAATTCGACATCAATATAATTCCCGCAAAAATATCGATGGTGTTCCGGTTCAAATCCCACATGAATCTTTTTTTTTTATAAATTCCTACATAAATTATACAAATCACCACTTGCATTTCAAACTCAACATCAATATAATTTCCACAAAAATATCGATGGTGTTCCGGGACACCAAAACCCCAAGCCCCAGATATAGGCTACAGTTAAGGTGACCGAGTTAAAAAGGAACTAAGCCCATTATTTTACATATATATAAAAAATTGTTGTTCACACAACCAATTATCAACTGATCACATTGATTCTAGTTTTGAGTCTATTTGTTTATTTATCAAGTTGTTTGTGTTTACGACGTGTTTACGTGTTTACGTGTTTACAGATACAACAGAGATTGGAGGTACCATAAAGAAGAGCAGGTATGGATAACGAGAGCTGCTGGAATGGAGCCACATTTCAAATCTAACTCTTACGAGAAAGGTCACTACTATGTGTTCGATCCCCAGAGTTGGCGAAGGGTAAGTATACATTATTAGTACATCATATAACTTAATCTAGCCGTGCCGCCGTCTAATATGAATTCGGGATTTGTGGCTCTGGAAGCGTCATTGATATATTTCCTATTCAAATTATTGTCCCTTGTTGTTAGTCCACCTTGGAACGTACTGGCACACACTCATGTGTATGTTGTTAGTCCACCTTGGAACGTACCAGCGCACACCCATGTA
>JAOQGN010225656.1:0-10601 GCA_027564295.1 Himantozoum antarcticum | reverse complement strand
AATATATTATAACATACAATATATAGTATATAGTATACTTATATACTTATATATACTTATATATACTTATATATACTTATATATACTTATATACTATATACTATATACACTTCTTATAATATAATATAGAGTAGCATTCAGTGGTTATTTGCTTATTTCAAAACTCCCAATTTAACCACGCAATGCTAGTTCAATATTTCAAAGAAAGTGTGTGTATTGATTTCAATGCCAATGTGATACAAACTTGTATAGAAGATAGTAAATTTTTAATGGAATGGTTGTTTGCTAACTTGGCTAATTTAACTATTCCGTGTATTCTGTGAATAGCATGTTTTATAAACAAATAAAGCGCCCAAAATTTCTAAGAACACGCATGCATACGATACAGGTATAGGTTGCAACATTATTAGATATAACAAGTAGGGCTGTTGATTAATCGCCACTAATCGAATATTAACTGCATTACTTGGTTAACTAGATAAATTTGTTTTGAGCTTGATTAATTGTCCCATATGGTAAAATAATATATTAGAGCATGTTTACGCTATGCCTTTCTTAGTCTTGCCATTGTAATGTGCATTATATTATCTGACCCGACTGATACTAATGCAGACAAAGTTCCATGATGGTATCATTTCCATGAAATGTTATTAAGTGGCATATTTTTGCAGAAATAGTGGCATAAAATCTTGGTATGAACACAAGCGCCTTTCAGAGAGTCACATGTCTTGTGTATGCATGCTTGTGTATGCATGCTTGTGTATGCATGCTTGTGTATGCATGCTTGTGTATGCATGCTTGTGTATGCATGCCTGCATGGAAACTGATTGAACTCAATGCAATTTGAAATTGAGATTGGCAAAAGATGAACTGAAAGACTTTCAAGATTAATCACGATCAATGTTTTTAATCGTTTAACAGTCTTAATAAAAAAGCCTACTTAAATATATCAGTTATGTTGCAGCAGTATCAGCAACTACCTTTCGTCATGCTGACAACTCAAGTCAGCCAATGAAAGTGTAATACCGATTCTATCATAGCTACTACATTTTATTTAGTTTATACTTATATCTTACAGCCAGAGATTGATGGCTGTTGATAGAACGATGATATTGCTGTAGTCATTGAGTTTGTTCAGCAATATAACCAATATTGATATTAAAAAATTCTGTACTTTTCTAACATATTTATTTTCATAACTTATTAAATTGGGTCTCCTTCATTTTAGCACTTTTTAGAACGTTACTTTTTGAATACATAGCATTCAAAAGCTCTCCAAGCATTCTGCCGGCGTAGGGGAAACATGTAGTTGAAGAGAAAGAAACTTGCACGAGTTTTCTTCCCTTTCTTTTTTCCTCTCCTGCTCGAGGGAAAGGAAAGAAGCAGAAGATAACTCTCGTCCACGTTCTCAGACTAATAATTTTTTTTCACTTACGAGGCAGAAACTAAATACAATGCAGTACAACTTGTATACCAGAAATCAAAAAATTATTATCTTTGTTTGATCAGTCTGCAGGAAATGAAATACCGGAGGCCTGCCAAGTTTTCATAGATTTACTCAGCTATTCGACTACCACCTAAAATATTACTAATCAAACTCTTGCTATTAACGCAAGATGGTTCTAAACACCAGTTTATTGTACCTTCACAGCCCTAAGTGCTGTACAAAGGGAAAGGGGTTGCATTTATAAAGATATATATCTTGTTTATTAGTTGCTTATTCAATATCATTAAACACTGAAAGTTGAGGAAGCTGACTCAGCAGTCAGCGTAGCCCTACATCTCAGCACACATGCTGTTATAGACAAGCTACATGTAGATCAATGGTCGGAAGTTGCATATCTTAATTTAAATAATATTTTGTTTGAACTTATATTAAATTGCAATTGATATTTACGTAGACAACGGAGTATTGTTGTCCTGTTGCAGGTAAGTAATTATAATCTATTGCTATTGAGCTAATTTAGATGTATATGTTATGCGATAATAACATTTTACAATTATGTCGAAGGCATAAAAAGTGCTACGTTTGCTTGCGTTTGCTGCTATAATAATTATTCGTTTTCAGATTCATAATTATATATTAATTGCTATGAATGCACTTAACTTTGCTCAAAGACTTAAAGCCAAAAATTATATTATAAACTCTTAGTGTTAAGATTATATTTAATGTTAATTTTATGCATTTGGCAAAAAATATCCAATTATTATAAATATGAATTCAAAATTTTAATTCCAACACATATTATCACTAAACTTCAGGTTTTATTTTAATGATAATTTATCTTCACTGTCAAAGTATTCATTACATGCTGAGAAATAAGTTGTAATCCGTACAGGTTTCGTTCCATCGAAATAAAAAAATTGGCTTCCTAGGAGTTTCATCTAAAATAATTGTAAATGTAACAAACAAACAAAATATATATAATGCACAAACTAGTATGCTAGTATGACTAGTACTAGTATGCTATTTTGTTGTTAAGACAGCTATGGTTGCTGTAGTGCACTATAGTAAAGTGTTACCATCACCATGTAAGGCTGCCCTACACTGAGTGTTTTCATGCTGGGCTCTTGTCTGGTGGAATGCTTACATTATGTATTTATTGACAGCAAGAGTTTATTTAGGCCGTGATCTGGTTGTTATAGTTTATTGATGCCACTGAGACATCAATAACGTCAATATCAAGGGTTGTGAAATGACTGCTCCCCGGCTCGTCTTGTAGTTGGTCACCCGGACTAGTGGGGTTGCTTTGTATTTACTGACACATGTCTACTTGTACCGTGCTCAGTGACCTCATGTTTATGCTATTTTTTATCTATTCCGTGGGGCCAGCTTAATTGCCCCTTGTTACTTGTGTTGCTAGGTTAACCTACCTAGTCTTTGTTATCTACTGTTTTACATCCCAATGTTCCATCACCCGGTTACTGTATCTCCGGGTGCTTGATGTACTTATGCATAGCCTGTGTGCTTTTATATACCTTGTGCACAGTCTGGCATAATCAGACCGCTTTTACTTGTGACTCCACCCTACTTAATGGAATGCATTTGTTATCATGTATTGCCTATTCCTTGGTCTATGAGAGCCGGCTTCCCTGGATGGGTTAACGTTCCAGTGCAGCAGACTATGCTCAGTATATGAGGGCACTTGCCCTGCCATTCATTACCATTCATGTCCTAGTTTTCATACTGTCATGTTCACGCTGTATCACTGTGCTAAATAAAGCCAACTTGATTCTGATAACTAAATTACTTAACGATCCTAATTAATCTGTAGATGCTGTAACCATTGTATATTGTAGAGGTTCTGCCACTGCCCGTCCCTTACCCTTACCCTTACCCTTACCCTTAATTAGAACTCATTTATATACTCATTTACTCTACTACTTGTGTTATTGTGTGGTTGAAATATAGATAAGAAGATAGTAGTTAGCCCTAGAGGCAGAAAGTTTTCACTGGAATTATCTTTTCTTGAATTCATGAATTGGATTTCCACGAATGGACAACTCCATGAATTATTACACCCAATGAAAACGTGAAAAAGTTCATAAATGCTAAATTTTGATTATCAAGCTAATTATCAAATATAAATAATAAATATAATAATTAATAAATACATTGTTCATTAATTTAATCACTAGCTTGCTCAGAAACTGTACCTGAGTATCTCTCTGCCATCTGAATGCTGTTTTTAATGGCAGAGAGAGAGACCCAGGCTCAAGATCAGTTTCTGTGCCGTATAACAATTAATATTTAGATTAATAATAACATTTTGTTATGTTTTTTTCTGTGAATGACAGAGAAAGAAATGTGATACAGAAATGTCCGCTTACTGCAAATTAGTCTCTGGTGCCCAATATTCTCTATAAACATCAAATCCTCTACTAGCAGATGGGAACATAAATATGTTCATGATATATCTTATCTATCAAGATATATCTTATATATTATGAAATTATTATTATTATTTCATTTCAACAATCCTGAGAAATCAAAGACGAACGATTGGGAAGAAAAGTTTATTACCTCTTAAACTAGAGTGAACACAGTTGTCTTCCCCTATTCAACTGTGTAGTGCACTTCAATACTGAAAAATAAGATAAGGAGACCACAACTCCTGTTTAATTAACGAGACCTGATAAGGAGACCACAACTCCTGAAAAGTTTAAATGAAATTCCAGGAATCAATATTTTCACGAGGCTATAAAAAAGTGAAAGGGTAACTCCATGAATATACAACATGTGGAAAATAACGTGAAACAAACTCCGTGATTCATTTCTCCCTCTAGGATATAATTGCATCAAGATTTATAACGTATATTTTATTCATGTGCTGGTTCAAGGATAATGTCTCTTGCTGGATCGTGATTACATTAGCGATTCCAATTGCGATCACATTGCATTCCCCTTTCTAGATGGGACTCCCATAAGAAAAAGAGGTGGGTTATTCTATTTAGTTGTGAATGACTGTCAGCTAATATACATGAATGATTGTCAATAACATTAGTTTGGTATCATCAGACTCTTGTATCATCAGCTACTGGTAACATAGTCATCTAGATACTTTGGCATCCTCTTCGACTTCTGTGGTCTTCTAAGTCAATGGTCCGAATCAGCCTGCCTGGTTGGAGTGATCTGACATTGATCAGGCACCTCTGTGACAGCTGAACCGGATCCCCGACGAGTGCTGTGGCTGGCCTGTGCCCTGTGGACTGTAGTGTGTTGTCCTGTCCTCTGTGCCGACAGCACTGCCAGGTGGACGAGGGGCATTGGTTCCTCCTGTCATAATCTCCTGACCTAAGCCTTTTGAGAATGCACACTCAACCAGCATCTGGAGTTGTTTAGGTTGCTGTTCTACATCCACCAGGGCCCTTCGATTCCTTCGAAGGATGGCCTTGTCAGTTTGGATGGTGTATGACCTCGGAGCAACCTATTGCACATCTGTACCATCTCTCTTCATATCCATAATACACACGTTGTCACTTAACTTGAGCTATAGTAGCTCACGAGCTCAGTTTGGATCATGAGTTGTCTTTGTGCTCTGTTTCCTTGGCATCTCGTAGTCTACTATCTGGCTCAGATTAGTTTTGATCGGGAGTAAGTTCTGAGACATGGTAGGTAGAGTTGTCTGAATGGGTCTCCCCGTTAACATTGCTAAAAGTGTATATCCATTCTCCAGGGGTGTAGTCCGATAGTTGAGTAGACCCAAGTTCGGGTCGCTTGACCTCCACAATCATTTTACGGTTCCTACAGCCCTCTCCGCCTCCCCATTCGACCTAGGGTATCTCAGTGAACTAGTTACATAGACAAGCCCATACTCCTCAGCAAACTGCTGGAACTCTACAGATGCAAACTGTGGGCCATTGTCTTATATGATCACATCGCAAATGCCATATGTAGCAAGGATGGACTTGATAGCTTCAATAGTGCTCTGTGATGTCAGCGATTCACGCTTCCTCACCTCAATCCATCGACTGTAATATCTACCATCAGCAAGTAGTAGGATTTTTGAAACTCAAATAGGCCTGTCCCCAGTGTTTCCCAGTCTCTCAGGCAACACTGAAGGACACAATGGTTCAACAGTTGTGCTAGATGTAATCCTACAGGTTCTACAGTTCTGAACCATTTCCTGAATTTGCGTAGGCATTTTTGGCCACCTGACAGATCTCCTGGCTCTCAGACGATCCTTAACTATTCCCTGGTGAGCCTGGCGAATTCTGTGGAGTATTTTGATTATCAGGCTTGTAGGAATCACTATCCTGTCATTGTCATACACAAGAACATCACCGACAACTGTAAGGTGATTCTGAGCATCCCAATATGTATGAGGGGTCATGTGAGCATATTTGCTATAGACCGGCAGTATCCTCCTTGCAGTATCTGATGACCTCTTTGCAAATTTCATCCTCCTGTTGCGCTCGTCCGAGTTGGTCTTGCATGGTGAGTCAGGAGAATGTGCTTGACCAGGCTCTCAATCTCATTAACCAGCTGGTGATCTCCTCCACCTGGAGTCTCCACTGGAACTCTGGAGAGAGCATCTGCCAGATGATGTTGCTTCCCTTGAACATGTTGAAATACTGGAGCATATCTCACCAAACGTAATATCATATGCACGATTCTGACAGGTACCTGATTCAGATCTTTGCTTGTCATAATTGGTATTAAAGGCTTGCAGATGGTCTCGACGGTGAATTGCAACCCCCTTATGCACTGATCAAACTTGTCACAGGCCCAGACGGCCCCTGGAGCCTCATTTTTCTAGTGCCGCATAGTTCTTCTCTGCATCTGTAAGTGATGTAGAAGCATACATCACTGGTCTTCGGCTCCATCAGGCTGGACCTGGAGCAGGGTAGTGCCCAGCCCAACATTACTAGCATCTGTCCCAACAATAGTTCTCACCTTAGGGTTGTAATGGGCCATGGTCTCATGGGATTTCAGAATCCCCTTTGCCTTAGAGAAGGCTCTCTTGTGTTGGACCCCAAATTCACTCTCGATTTTCTTTTGGCAATTCTCTCATGGGAGCATTAGCTGTCGCCAAGTGGGGAATAAACTTCACCATCTAATTTAGTATCCCGTTCACCCTTCTCAATTATGTTTGGTTTTGCGGCACAAACTCTCTAATTACTGTAACCTTAGCAGGATCTGGCCTAGGCCCAACACCATCAATGATGTGTCCAAGAAAGTTGATTGACGATCTCCTAAACTAGCATTTGCTGACGTTTAGGTTAAGTCCGGACTCTTGTAGTTTTTCTAGCACAGTGTACAGCACAGTGTACAGCACAGTGTACAGCACAGTGTCATGTTTTTCGATGTCTGCCGCATGGATCAAGATATCATCCATGTGGCAGATGACACCTTCAGCCCCTCCTTGCACTCTGGGCATCGCTTTCTGGAAGATCTCTGGTGCACTTGACACTCCAAAAGGTAGTCTATTGAAGCAGTATCTCCCGATTGGCAAGAGAAATGTTATCAGCTTCCTAGACTGCTCATCCAAGTGGATCTGCCAGAAGCCACTGTTGGCGTTTAATTTGGAGAATACCCTTCTATTACAAAGCTGACTCAAACTGTCTTCTATGGTGGCCATTGGGTGTACCTCTCTCCTGATGGCTACATTGAGTTCACTCAAGTCTACACAGATCCTAACTCACACGGACGACTTGGCAACCATCACCATACCACTGCACCATTCTGTAGCTTCAGCGATAGGTGAATAATGCTTTGTTTTACCATTTTCTGTAACTATTTCTTGACCTTATCTCTCAATAGGTATTAGGGATATTCTTTGGAGTGTAGATACGAATTTTCTTAGCTTCCGGCTTTAGGACAATTTGGTAAAACGGTAGCCTTTAAGAAGGTCTAGACTTTTGAATAACTTAGGATATCTGGATTTGGCATCCTTGGGACTAGATACTTCGTCAACATTACATGTTATTAGCCTCAGAGCAGAGCAAGCATCACAGCTAAGTAGTGAGGTTGTTAGGTTGTTGATGACATAAGCTGTCTCTACATGAGATTTCGCTCTACAGGTCATATTAGCTTTAAATGAGCCAAAAATCTCCAACTTATTCCCTCCTGGTCCGTGTAATTGGTATCTGATCTAGCAAGCTTAACCTACTTAAACCAAGGTTGAGCACTCCTGATTACTACACCAGCAGCTCCTGTGTCCAGCTTGAACAGAGTTTGAAAGCCATTCGCCTCGACCTTAGTCTTCCAACAGTCAATCTCCCCTATGACCAGTTCTCCTGTCAACAAGAAATCATCCTCGTTGGTCACATCCTGGATTTGTCTACTCCTACAAAGCCTTGCATAGTGACCAATCTCCATGCAGTTTCTACATTCGGCTGCATTAGCAGGGCATTGCTACTTTGAGTGTGGTTCCTTGCCACATCAATTGCACTGTAGACTGTCGGCTTGTGAAGGGTTTGTCTTGCCAATGTTGCCCTGATTTTAGTGTTTAGGCTTGAATGTTTTGTGCAGTTCACTTGACCTCTGAAAATTCACAGCTTCCGCAATCGAAACATCCTGAAACACTGCTCTCATAGACCTCATAGGTGTTGATGTGGCCTCCTGACTTCTACACAGTCTGACTGCAACCGCCAGAGTCAAAGCATTGCCTTGAGATATTAATTTATTTCTCATTCCATCATCTCTAATTCCCATAACAATTCTATCATGCCATATCTCATCCAGTGGGGATTGTCCATCAGTGTCAGCCGCCACATAATTAAATCTGCACCTGCCACCCAACGTTCTGAACTCGGTGTAAACTGAGTCAAATGTTTGACCTGACAACTGTGTTCTAATGTTGAACTTATATCGGTTGTGGATAGTGTTGCGTTCTTCTATGCAGTACTGTTTAATATTTGAAAGTATTGATGTGCAACTTTGATCCTCAAGATACCTCATATGATTCTACCACCCTGGTTGCATCAGCACCTGTTGTATATAATTGTAGTGCCTTCTGGTATCCCTTACTCTCTTCACTTCGGCTAGTTAATCTATCGAACGAATTCCATCGACTCTTAAATGCCCTGAAATTTGATTCTCTATCATTATTAAGCACTAACTCAGAAGGTGGGTCAATTCTGGGCATTGATCCAGTGTTATTGGTATTGTGGTTTTGTACTATAATTGGGGCTGTGGGAAGTTGTTCTCCCACTTCATTATCACTATAAACCATGATTATATAACAATTTATATCACTGCCACCATGGGTTATTGTGTGGTTGAAATATAGAAAATAAGATAGTACTTATAACTGTATCAAGATTTATGACGTATCTTTTATTCACGTGCTGGTTCAAGGATAACGCCCCTTGTGGGAACGTGATTACATTAACGATTCCAATTGCCATCATATTACATTACATTACACTACTTACACAGCATCTTATATACTTACAAACCTACTTACACAGGGGGACCGAGGTGACAATCATTACTAGTCAGGACTGCCAGGACTGCCAGGACTGCCAATCGACTAGTCGCTCATGCCTGTTTAACATTAAGAAATAATTCAATATCACTTACCTTAGGGTGGCCATTTAGGCCTCCCTAAAAGGCCTCCCTAGCTGCATTTAGTTTGAAGTAATTACCTATTATTTCTGCTGCCATTAGGCAGCCAATGCAGTAGGTAAATCATTCAGCAGCTTTACTGTATTATCTTCATATTACTCCACTGAGATTGTAATGCCTCCTTCGAGACTGCTCGAGATCTCGGTCATTTCGAGACTGGCCAATCAGCGTCACCTTATCTACTGCCGAGATTGATCATATCTCGACCTGTGACTACCAACCAATCAATATGGACTTATGGTTAATCTATACAAATTACATAATCAGCGTGTAAAGAACTTTAGCTAATAATCAATCGTCAATCACCTTGTGCCTCAATGCACACTAGTCTTAATCTAGTACCTTGTTCCCAATTAGGGTGGGCACCTAAACCCTCCCCTCACTACAACAAGACTTGATAATGGCACTTCTCTACAAAAGTGTCAGATTATTCTGAGATGAAGCAGAGTGCTCTAAGCATAGCTCTCTGAGATGAAGCTGCTCCAAAGCCGCGCGTCATTACCAAGTCCTTTCATTACCAAGTCCTATCATTACTTATCATAGTCTTATCATGTGTGTTCCAATTATCACCTTTTCAGTGGTATAAATAAATATTATAAAGAAAAGATATTCTTTGTATTCGAAGTTGAATTTGAATTTATTAATTTATCAATTATAAATGTATGTGCGTGCGTGTGTGTGTGCGTGCGTGCGTGTGTGTGTGTGCATACATGTACGCACTTGTATCTAGATTGATAAAATACTTGTTTGGAAAGTTCTCTGTGAGTGTCTGTGCTACACTAAAAAACAGTTGTGGTAAAAATACATATTATTATACAGTTATTAAATGTTATATTGAAATTTATTATATTATATGTAATGTATCATCATGTATTTATTGTTATTAAAATTACTAATATATATTATTTACAAACTATTATTATTAATTATTATTATTTTTAATTTATTTTAATTCACATTATTGCAAACTTAAGTTTTTCTTTGCTACTTGACTACAAAGTTTTTGAGTTATGTTGTCTTGAACTCAGTAAATTGCTTTATGAATGATTTAATGTTAAAGAGCACATTAGTAGCTGAAAAATGATATATTACATGACCATAAAATCCAACTCTCTACTTTTGCCTTTTCAATGCTTTACTTTTGTCTTTCAACTCTCTACTACTTTTGTCTTTCAACTCTCTACTACTTTTGTTTTTCATGAAAAACAACTCTCTGCTTTGTCCCCAACTCTGCCTAAAAATATGTTTCCACTGCTCGTCAATTTTTTCAAAAGTAACGAGTTGAATTTTAAAAATATACTCCCCTGGTTGGGACAGTGTCTTACACAGAATATACTCCCCTAGTTGCCACAGTGTCTTACACAGCATATACTCCCCTGGTTGGCACAGTGTCTTACACAGGATATACTCCCGTGGTTGGCACAGTGTCTTACACAGAATATACTCCCCTAGTTGGCACAGTGTCTTACACAGAATATAGTCCCCTGGTTGGCACAGTGTCTTATACAGAATATACTCCCACGGTTGG
>JAOQGN010225435.1:0-10603 GCA_027564295.1 Himantozoum antarcticum | reverse complement strand
CTTGTAAGGACGGGGGAGCCATGGCTCCTTGGGCACCCCCCTAAATCCGCCCCTGCTTTAGGGACGGGTGGGTGAGATGAATGTAATAACAAGTGATCTGAATGAAAGAATGAGTCACCTGCACCTCTCTTTCATTCTTTCTTATCCTCCCCTCCACCAAAAGCTCAAACCAGTTACTTGAAACTGACTGTGTAGCACGCCGGTTGTTGGACCACCATTGCCGGGTTAGGTTAAGGGTAGGCCTATACTTCGGTTGTGGAAATTTATCTCAAGACATGACCCGGAGCGATTAAATGACCTGTATGAATATACCACAGCCCACATTGCTATATGAATATGCCACAGCCCATATTGCTATAACCTTCTAAATGGAAGTTAGTGATTATTCCACAAGTAGCAAGTAAGTAGTAGCAGCAAGTAAATAAAAGCAAAATATGTAATTGTACAATACAAACCCTTCAAGAAGAAGGAGATGAAAATTAAAGCGAATATGATGTGTAAGTATAAATCTATGACCATCTAATATGGTAGACATTTTGAACACCGGCCAGTAGCCTACAATCCAAAGAACAAAATCTCAGCCCCAAACACAAATCTCCGGCTAGAAACTGGCTGGCATAGAATCCCAACCAAATATAAGGTTGGAATGTGTTATAGCGTTTAGTAGCCTGAGATTATGAGATTGGTAGTTTGTGGCTTGGGGTTGAGGTTTGGGGTTTTGGATCACGGCCACTGAACGCTAATTCTACACACCTGCCAAACATAATTATTATAAGCATAGGCCCATCATAAATAATGAACATGAAGTTAAAAATTAATAGAGCACCAAGGTTTATTGGAAAATGGAAAGTAAGGTTGGGACCCCAAATACTAAGTGTGTGCGTGTATTTGGAGGTTGGGGTTTAGGTTTTCGGTTTGGGATCACAGGCTACTGGATGCTATTGTAAATATTTACCAACACAACACTAATATTAATGTAAATGATTATTATTTACTATACTTGTAATATTTTTATGTTAGATCAAATGAATTAAAGAAGTTATCAATATTCAATCTGAATATCATTATATCAAGGTACCATTAATGTTGACGTTCCATGGAAATAATTTAGTTTTGAAACAGGGAAATATTTGGATTTGATAAGCTAAATAGGGGAATAATTTCATTCAAAATTATATGCAAAATGAAATAGGCCTACCACATTTACAGTCCGCACTATATGCCATTATGGCATTTATATGTATTTACACTTCTAATAGTTTGCATATCAATGCTTCACATCAACTTAAACCCATCATTCAATTTCTGTGTTTCCTAGTTATATTATGTACATAATTTTTTAACCGAAGTGATTTCCACCCAGGAAACCCAACAGTCAGTGTCTTGTGTCATATCTTCACCTATTATTATGGTTTGATTGCATACACAAAACAAACATCATATTTTTGATTCGGTCACATTAACCTTTGTTTATATTTGGGTTTTCGGCATCCCGGAACGCCATCGGAAGGCACTCCCCGGAAGGCATTCCGCCGGAAGGCACGCCGTCGGAAAGCCCGCCGTCGGAAGGCACGCCACAGGTGCGGCAAATGAACTGATAAGTAATTTTAACATATACAAAAAAGAATAATACACAGTTAATATTGCACAGGTATCATTACATTAATACAGTGACAGTTTGTTATTGGTGCAGTTAATGTATCAAGGTGGTAGTGGTAGTTGGTAGTGGCAGTTGGTAGTGGCTAGCACTTTCAACCAAACCAAGAGTTGTTCAAGTCCCAGCCCATCCTGTCAAAAATCTTTCAGCAAACTTCGAATCTGCATTTGATGGGTCTGTTTGGATCAGGACCTAAAACAAAGAAGACCCCGTGTATTATCGCAAGCACCCACCTCTGTCCTAATGGAAGAAGAGAAAAGCTGTCACTGGCTCGGTCAGGTCTAGACGTATTGCGCAATGCATCTCTGTGGACGTAAGTTGGTAGCGTCCAAAATGATAGTATACAGAGGACTAGGTTATCTCTGCCGCTAATATTCCTAAGCAGCTTCATACGTGATGTAGTAATCGTCTGACTAGACAGACAGCAAAATTATTATTATTGTTATCATTACTATTATTACAGTTTTATAGTTCATAAGACAAAACGTAAAGCTTTCTTCAAGACAAGCTCCTGGGTTTGATGTAAATCGTAAGTGAAATGCGAATCCACATCTTTGCAGACATTTTTGTCATTGCTTCAAGACTAGAGTGACTGAAGTGTTAGACCACTCGACCACCTGGATTAGCTGGATGTTTTGGAACGTCACACATAGGTCTAGCCAACCAGCCATATGACCACAAAATGTTTATTCATATTGCCATAGGACATCATGCGTCATAATAATTAGATATAATTATTTTTAGGGTGGAAGCGAAATCTCCCTGATTGCGTAGCTGCTTCAACATTTCTTCTTCCAAAGCTATAAAATCTCTGATGGATAAATCTCCAAATGAAGAAGAAGCTAAACGTACTTTAGTAGTTAAAAATATTCCTCAAAGGTAGGTTAATTCTATTATTGTGGATAATTTCGGCTCAAACTTAGTTGCGTTTTACAGCAAAGCTTTTCAATACAGCAATGCCAATTCATTGTAGGGTAGACAATTTCTCATAGACAAATGCAAACTCTATGGAGCTTTACGATAAATATGTAGCTCTGTATAAATCTAAATGTGGAACACGGGTTGTGGCATTGTATCTAAGTGTGTAGGCCTAATGAAACTTTGCTTCTGAGATTGGATATTGAATTTGTTGTTCGTTTCGGTAGGTAATTTTACTTAATGATGTTTGTGTTGCCCTTACCCTTAAATAACATTGGTGTTGCTTTGCTATCTGATCGGTTACTGACTAGAAATTGCATGTATGTTTGCCTCTCTGAAAATGCTGTAGGCCTTTACATGTTATTCATGCAACCGAGAGTGCAAACTTTCAATGTGTGAATACAATAATAAATGACAGTTACGAGTAAACGTGATCGCCATGTTTGCCGATTTGTTGACACATTTATGTATCTAGTCAAATCTTTTTTATCAATGCTTTATAGACAAATGTTATGTTCATTTATAGTTTATACTGTGTTTAATGCATCATGATATTCCTTGTTTTAGCCTGGTTAAGCGGCAGGTATTGAAGGAACACTTTGAACAGTTTGGAGTAGTTAATAAAGTGCTTGTGAGTGTAGAGAGAGCCACCGCCTCTATCGAGTTTAGAACACATGACCAAGCAGCTTCTGCTCGCAAACTTGGCACTAAGATTCAATCTCAACAAATAGACATCACCTGGAAGAGAACTAACTCGCGAACAAATTCAGTTGGTAATGGTGACTTCCTGCAATATACCTTTTTACTCAGATGTTTTCAGATTTGTAGCTCTTCGATGTCAGTCGAACCAATCGTTTTGTCAGGCTCATGGATTGCAGATGTCACATTTATATTTTTTAGACATATTCCAAATTTTGGCAAATTTGGCAAATTTACTCTTTTGGTTACATTTTCGACTCTATGGACCAATCGTGTCATCGTTAGACTTTGAACTCCACTAATATTATTCAAAACTTTCTACAGCCATAATTACCAACTATTAATCACTATTATCACTAATTACATTTCATTTATTTGATAGCATTAATGATTATTTTTCCATTATGTTTGTCTATAGCTCACAATGTGTTGCAGTAGTATTTATTTTCGATTGCGTATATGCTTAAACAACTCTTTAATATGTCAACCACCACCACACCTTAATCATGTCTGGAATAATCGTAATTATAATGAAAATTTTAGGATCTCCAGGAGAACCAAAGTCTACTCTCTTTGGAAAAGCGTTCCGCTCGGCTATTGGAAAGCCATCAACCACAAAACCTCAACCAACGTCAAATCCTGGAGCATCAGCCCGAAGTCCATTGAAGAGAGAGCCAATAAGTGAGGGGTTATATGATGATCTGCCTCCACCGAGTGATTGGAGTGAAGATGGAATAAATCGACCACATCCAAAGGTATTATATACATGTAGTATATTTTCTCAACTAGTACGGATCTCATGCTAGAGCGTCACATTTTGGTTCCAATTTCCGTGAACCAAAATGTGCCCTGTATCTAATAAGGTCAATTTATTGACGTATTTTGATTTCCCGATTGTTGGAAAACAACGCATTGTTGCCGGAAGGAGACAACTTCTCAAAGTTTTGTCCAAAACTGCTGAAAACATGCCTTACAAATTTCAATACTGTGAGCTTACCTGTGGTCCAATCCCAACAAATGAGGTATCAAACGACAGCTGAGACATTGATTGACCACTATATGGTGGCAAATTTATTCTAGCAAGAGCACAGTAATGCAATAATGCACCAGATATAGTCTCAAATGTGAACAGTCTCTTTAAGCAATAATCATTAATGCCAAATACATTAATTTCAAAGTTTGTAAGGTTTGACGGCTATGATTGACTCTATCCACCACCATTGCTAGCAGGTGCCCAATATCACTCTTCATGCTATTGACTGCAGGATCTTTCTCCTTGTATTTCCCTGTTTAAGATTTGGTTCAATACATTATTTATAGAATAAATCACACTGGAAACCTCAGCTTGTTAAACCATCACCTGTACACAAGTGGGTTAAACCTGCTACAACTGCTGCCAGCACTGCATTATTTGGAAAGCCGACTCAAGCAAGTTTTAAAGAAATACCAACAGTTGGTGGCCCAGACCGGCTGTTTGGAAAGTCTGTGCAGTCTAAATCTGATCCAGCAACCAGTGGTGAGGGGAAGTTGTTTGGACAGTCTGTGCAGTCTAAATCTGATCCAGCAACCGGTGGTGAGGGGAAGTTGTTTGGAAAGGCAGTGCTACCAAAGGTTGAGCCCACTGGTCCAGCCAGGAACCCAGTGCTATTTGGGAAACCTGTACAAGAAGAGAATCCTGCAACGTTGGCCGAGCCTCCCAGAACACTATTTGGCAAAACTGTAGCAGCTGCACAATCCGAAGATGCGACCGCTGATCAGGTTCGGCGCAGTCCCAGCACTGCCTCCTTGAACTTTGCTAAATCAGAGGTGAGTTAATCAATAAATACGGCTATGAAAGAAATGTATTATTACACCGGTTTCAATATTTTTTCAGGTATTTGCTCTCCTAAGTGCAGAATATACAAAGTTGAAATTTCACCACTATTGCTATTTGTGAGAAATTAATTTTCGGAATATTTTGTCTGATTTTGTAAATTGTTTAGGTGCTATGATACTAATGCCCTGCGTTGTTCATCTGCAATGGTGATGATGAGCAGCAAGTATTGCTCCCTTACACCGCCGTTGCAGTTATTATTTTAAATTATTTTTCAAAACTATTATTTACTGTCCGTTAGCAGCATGGTACACTTTGCACCTTGGTGACTTTGCGAGAAGTGTTCCAATCCGGCAGTATATTTATGCATATTTAAGCCTATCCATTCTAGATATTGCATTTAAATTTACAAACAATATGTTAAAGTGGAATGGTTATAATATAAAAATATAATAAATGAGCTTCGTAAAATTGTGTAGGGTTACATGTTTTAGGTATACACCTTAAATTCTTCACCACTTGAGAGTTGAGATTCAACATAGCAATGCTGTTCTTAGTAAATATTATAAAATATTTTTTATACAATCTGGATTTATAGGGGCGACGTTCAGTATCCCCTGCTAAGTTGGCTAGTATGAGGAATTTGAGCCCTGCTAGACCGGGGCCCTCACGCTCAGATTCCCCATTTTTACCTTCAATGTTGAGACGGAGATCTCCCTCTCCTGCACGTGTGGCTGTAGCAGTGTCTGAAGATCAGGACTATCAATCATCTAGTTAGTATAGCATTTATATATTGTTATGTAGTTTATTTGTTTGATTAAAACCATTAGGCGATTGAATAATGGATATTCGAAACAGTTTTTGCTTTTGGCTTTCCCTACTAACACTCTTGTGCATTGAGATAGGCAGTGGTATGGGTATTTGGATTGAAATTTGAGAGACCCTGGTTTTATCCCTACCTGTTGCAACTGTCTGTCATGTATTAGAACCAACTGGGAATGTAAAATACATAAATACCATAAGCCTACCTTTCCGAAAATTAGCCCATGCACCATGGGGCTTGAGCATTAAATGGATGTGGGAAATGTCAATGTTCTGATGCTCCGGCCTCCATCTCTCATAATTGCATGTAAATATAAAAAATTATTGCTGTGACTTGATCCCGTTATTTTCACAATTAACTCAACCAGATCAGTCTAAAGATTAACAGGATTTAAAATCCAGTAGCTCATTATATTTATCAATTAGGCTACATTAGCTAGCACTTTGAAACATGGAATAGAAATATGTTGAGCACTGTTATAGCGATGTCCTATATAATGGGTAGCACAGAGCGCTAATATTGTGGATAAGTACTATATACCAGGAGTTTCCCCTCTTTTAGCAATTATTTCATAGGAAAGATAACTTCAAAATGATCTACATTAGACTGTGCATTCTAGTAGTGCATCTACTTAGCACACTGCATTAATAACTGTGATTTATCACCAGTCTAATGCAGCTGATTGTCTTTGATTGTCACTTGTCAGGGTTTGAAAGAATATTTGGGTGGAGGTGATGTTTTTGCTGCACATTACATCTCATCTCCAATATATCTTCCAAGGTTTCTAATTTACATTCAATCGGTCTACTAATGTAGTTTTCACCTTCAAGTAACATTATTTCCAATGCTAATTTATCGACGCATTTAGAAGATTAACTGAGATTATTCTTGTAAATGATTAAATTTCTAGGCCATGGTGCAGCCCTATAAAAAGTTAACACCAAGAAGCCGGTACAACAGTAATACCTTGATTACTATTGCTACGATTGGTTGCAATAACCATATAGTAGTGTTTGAACATTTGGTGATGTTTATAGAGGTGGAGTGGATTATGCCACCCTCACTGACTGTGCTGAGGCAGACCCCTGCTATGACCTGCAGTGAAAGACAAGCAGTGCTGGAGAAGAGGGAGAAGTTGATGAGGCAGGGCATGAGCAAGCAGAGTGATATATCTAAGGCTAGGGCTACCAAGGGCTGCTGTCCTGATATGTGCCCTGAGCGTGAGAGGTACATAAGAGAGGAGCGTAGGAGAGTTCATGTGTATGAGATGATACGTGGTACAGACTCTGTAAGTTATACTACCTATCTAGCACATCATACACACTGTTAACTGTTCATGGGCTGTGTGTCTAGATTAGCTACCAGGTATGCTATTTTCTAGATAGGCCCCATCACTGTCTTCTTATACATTATTTTTTTCGTGGCTCTAATGATGGAAATCAAAGAAACAAACCCGCATAATTAAGCACTATAATCTTAAGAAAAATTATCATAGTAAGTAAATCCAGGTTTTCTTGATATCAGAAAATAGACCACGGAGCCACTTCCAGCACATGAAGTGCAGGAGCCACTTCCAGCACATGAAGTGCAGGAGCCACTTCCAGCACATGAAGTGCAACACTAATTTCTGTAGTTGGAAGTAGTCTTCACAAAGATCGACAAAATGAAAAGCAAAAAATTTATTAGTCTTAGAAGTAAACAGTTGCAAACACGTTTTAAATATAGATGCTGGTGGAACGCAAAGTAATGGTACACAAATGTCATATTATTGTTTTGTGTATCGTAATATCAGAAATATGAGATATATATTTAGCTTTCATAATAATGCTTATTAGCATTATGGTTTAATCAAATCGTTTGTTATTTTTGTCGCCTGACAACCACAGATAGATCATAGTGTAGCAGTGAAGGAATATAGCAGATCATCAGCTGATCAAGAAGAGCCGCTAGCAATGGAGCTCAGATCTGCTCCTGCTCTGGCTAAGACAATGGAATATCTGTGCAACAACATACTAGACATTGGCACGGACAGTACATGGGGTGACTGGTATGACTTCCTGTGGAATAGAACCCGGGCAATAAGAAAGGTATGGAAACCAACATTGAACACTACTAAATTAGACTAAAGACTGCTTATTGACTACTTTGTGCTGCGTATTGTAACCTGTATCTCCCTTTCAGATGGTCCTAATATAAAGAGCTCAGTGAAACATCCATACGGGTTATGTCATTGATGGTACAGGGTGCCTCAATTATGAAGTACGATACAGGATACCTCATTGTTTAAAGTTCCGAAGATCTGCAGACTTTCCATATCCATATCCATATCCATAAAATAAATATAATTACAGTTTGTGCATCATTAGCAAGTGCTATATTAATAACTATCAACTTTTAATCTCAAATTAAAATAAGAAATGCTTGATAGAAAAGTTGTGTTGTTAAATCTACCTGTTATTACTGAATTAAGTCTAGAAAAAGACCATGCACATAATTGGTGATTTTGATGTTTGTGTGTTGTTGAGATGGGGAAATTCCTGCTTATTGCTTTCTAATCATTCAGCCTACACACATTATAACAATTATCTACGTCTATGTAGGACATCACCCAACAGCATCTGTGCAGCCTAGTAGCTGCTGGTTTGGTAGAGAGATGTGTGAGATTTCACATTTACTGCGGAGCTCGGCTAGTGGAAGAGGGACCCATGGTATTTGATACTAAGATTAACAATGAGAACCTAACGAAGTGCTTGCAAACTCTCAAAGAGATGTATGCTGACCTGTGGAAGCGTGGAGTGACTAGTGAGACTGAGTCAGAGTTCAGAGCTTATGTTGTGCTCATGAATCTGAATGAGGGCGATACCCTCAGGTAATTATATCAATTAGTCTTTGGGTTAGCCAGTTTCAGAGTTAATTCTGTGTTAATTACTGAGCAGTAACGGGGTTTACCCCATCATCCCATTTTTTTATATTATGGAACTTCAACGAAGTCATTGTAGTGTCAACATGTACATTTATAATGAAATCGAATATAATTCTTAAGAATAATTTGATTATTTGCTGTTAACATTTGTTAACATACATCTCTGTTATCAACTTCAGAGAGGTGCAACAGTTGAGACCTGACGTAAGGAATTCCAGAGAGATCCTCTTTGCCCTGTCGGCTTATTCAGCACTTAATGACAGAAACTACGTCAAGTTCTTCAAATTAGTCAAGGGAACCACTTTCCTTAATGCCTGTATCCTACACCGATACTTCAACCAGATCAGATATGAGGCTTTAAAGATCATGTTAAGAGCGTACAGCGGTGCCAGAGCGATTCTGGTATGTATACTCTCCAATGTTGCTATTATCTGTGCTGTGAATTGTGTACAGTTAATGTAATTAAGTATACAGTGTTTACAATAATTATACTCCACGTTTTGTCTAATGCACATCTAGTCCCTTCAGCCTTAAATTATAGAAAGCAACTGCGTACCAAAGTGAAATACGGTATGTGTGTGTGCCAATATCAATAGTATTACATGCAGTATTCATCAATATCTATCTAATAGGGGGGTAACTTTGTAAGAATGCTCCTTTGGATATGGCGCCACATTTTTATAATATTTTGTTGGTTTCAATTCAATTTTTGCAGATCCATTTAGTTGGAGATTCATGTCATAGTCAGAAGTATTTATCATAGCTCATTGCATTTAATGATTTAATTATAATTTAGGTTTATTTAGTTTGGAATTATCTACCCACCAGTTGTAGTTGGCAACTCCCAAATATGGCATGAAATATGTACCACATGCTATGCTGATATATAAGTTAAATTAAATTTAATGTTTCCAAAGTGTGTATATGGTTTAAAATTTGTATTGCTCTGTCTATTGTTGGCATTTTGAAAGTATAAGCAAGCCGCTGTAGTATATTATAACTCAAATCCAGACTAACCAACTATGATTCTGGTCATTGTGGATATATAATTACTATACACAGCATTGATACCGGTCAGTGTTGATTCATTGACGTTGTAAACTATCGAGCCCATGGTCTTTCCTTGCTTTCACAAATTCCCAAAGTCATTTGTTATTATACATGTAGATCACGTTCGAACAGATGATTTCGGTACTGCACTTTGAGGATGCTGGAGAGGGTGCTGCCTTCCTTCAGCACTACGGGGTAATAAATACATACTCACCAACATCCCAAACACAACTTTACAGAGAAAACTTCATAGAACCAGAGTCTCCTCTCGCTGTCAACCGCTCTCCAGAACTAGTGGAGCTCAAACTCACTACCTCCTTAGGGGAAGCTGTGTACGGGCAACCACTTCCACCCAATATTCTCTCTGTGCCAACTTCTAGCTTTGATGAGGCGGGGTACTTTATAGGAATTATAAAGCCACCTAACAGTGAGCAGCTAGGTATGTCGGTATCAGTACAGCTCTATCCATATATCCTAACAGTGAACAGTGAGCAGCTAGGTATGTCTGTATCAGTACAGCTCTATCCATATATCCTAACAGTGAGCAGCTAGGTACGTCCGTATCAGTACAGCTCTATCCATATCTCAACTGTCATGTACAAGGTTGCGGTGCTTAAACTAAAGGAGTTGTATGGTTTTTGCAATTTTTATTCGGCCGCCATTGACGTGTTATATAGTCATAGTACAGTATATATATATAACTCAAATATATATATATAT
>JAOQGN010225325.1:0-10605 GCA_027564295.1 Himantozoum antarcticum | reverse complement strand
CTTCTCTCCATTTCCTTGCCTCAGTGCCAGTGACTGCTGTTGCCCTACTATGACTTATGAGAGAATAGGGGACAAACGTGACAGGATTAAGGGACAATCCGACTAGTCCAGATTACCCACACAACACCAAATCTGGGGGAGACTCAATTCCACTACAGTATAACTTCTCCAAGGAATGGTTGAACATTGTTGCAGAACTGCAACAGTTACTATACCACCATACTGTATGATTGCTAAAACAGAGCTGAATGTTCAAAAGCAACGAACACTTGTTTTAGACATGGCAGCAGCTGGAGGACTAACTGAAGAGAGCATTGTATGTGGTTACTGTCTCGAACAGGGTAGTCAGTTGCATGCACCTAAAGCACTTCCTTGCTCTCATGTCTATTGTACTTCATGTCTGAACAAATACATGGAGACATCAAAAGTTCTTAAATGTGGGACATGCAGGTGAGCAGGTTTGATGTAATTTTTTATCTTCTGTAGCAATAACATTAATTACAAACAAGTTGTTAGACATTTATTGCAGCGTTCAGTAGCCTGCGATTCAAAACCCACAACCTCAACCACACACACTCAACCCTAACACTCCATCCAAAGACAAATCTCAGTCTAGTGGATGCTATAAGAAATCCCAACCAAAAAAAAAAGTTGAGTAAAATCGCTTACGGGTATCCTCAACCGCAGCTTGAAAATGGAGGAAGGAACGTCAGACTCAGTTAAGACATCTATTTTGACTCCAATTTTCTCTCACTTTGCAAGCAGTCAAATAATTGACAACCACAGTTGTTCCATGGCTGATTGCATGCTGATGACAACTAACAATTCTAATCATGTTATATTGTAGGACTGTATATGATGTTACTATAGAAGAGTTACCATCTGCTAATAGCACTAGTATCCTATGCCAGTCTTGCACACGTAAAGGGCGTACACAGGAAGCTACTGCATACTGTCAACGCTGTGATACCAGGTTCTGTGCTAAACACCAAGAGGTTGGTCACAAGGTGTCACACTCTGGCCAGCAGATGTAGAGTTGATTTTTGTTGGTTGACAATGCTGCTGAGACTGTTTCAGCCAGGACAAGTTAAAGCTACCTTGGGTGGTCCTGACACTTAATAAAGTCTTAACTGTTCTGACTCTCTGTGGTCTGAGGGAAGACATGGCCAGTACATCTGAGAGTGATTTAGGTGCTCATGCTCAGAGCTTCGCCCACATGTCCTTAGAATTGATGGTAGTGTGTGTACCGCAATCACTTTGACTTTTCGATACAAATCAAACGAATCGTCCAGAACCTGTGTTATCCGCACGTTGGCCGGTGTCCTCATGCCATTGTGCTATCCCTACTCCATTGTTGCAAAGCAAACTTGTCCATAAAGAGCATGTACCATTTCCTGACTTTGTTTGGATTGAGTATATTTGTTAGCCAATATTTCCTTTTTAATAAATTGAGGGTTATAATGAACTATCCCTGTTCCTAATACTTGTTATATATTTTTTCTATATCCTAGTATTTTATTGTTACAGAGCCATGAAGATATGTTTGACCATAGTGTTATGGACATCAATAATTACCGTAAGAGCTCAAAGCAGTTGGAGATTAGATACTGTACCAAGCACTCAACCCACCCTATAACCATGGTCTGCACTGTGTGTAACTGTGTATTATGTATCCTCTGTCTGGACGGTAAAGCAGAGTGTGCTGCAGGTAAGCTGTAGCTTCTAATACTATGTCTTCAATGTCCAAGGGAACACCAGCTATCCACTCCAATGTACAAGGGAACACCAGCTATCCACTCCAATGTACAAGGAGACATCAGTTGTACACTCCAATGTGCAAGGGGGCACCAGCTGGGAGGTACGAGCTTGACTGGCGGTTCTTGAGATAGCCCGTGATTTAGAAAAATAATGTAGGTAGAGAAGGTGTCTTCTCCATAAAAAGTGCGTCCACGCCCCAATCCCAAATCCCCAATCAACAATCTAGAACCCAGCCAAGCTGAAATTAGTCACTATTGTACCTAAATGCCAGCTGGACACTCCATTGTGCAAGGAGACACCAGCTGGACACTCCAATGTGCAAGAGGACATCAGCTGCACACTCCGATGTGCAAGGAGACACCAGCTGCACACTCCAATGTGAAAGGGCACACCAGCTGGACACTCCAATGTGCAAAGAGATACCAGCTGGACACTCCAATGTGCAAGGAGACACCAGCTGGACACTCCATTGTGCAAGGGGACACCAGCTGCACACTCCAATTTGAAAGGGGACACCAGCTGCACACTCCAACGTGCAAGGAGACACCAGCAGGCATCACAGGATGGTCGCTGAAGTAGAATAGTGGTTTAGTTCTTGAACTGTGATCAATGGTTTGCTTTTCCACTGATATGTTCAAGTTTTGTTGCTGTTTATTGAAAATAGGAACATAATAAAAAAGAAACACACAGAAATGCCAGTATGCAAATGGTGGACGGTCAGATAACCCGGGACTAGAGATTCAATGGCCCATAGTTACCAACTAAAGGGCAGGAGCGTGTTTGGGGTACACGCCTTACCTGCCATGGCAGGGCAAACGACTATACCAGGACGATACACTCAACAGCAGAGAGGTATCATGTGGGTTGAGTTGTCCTCTTTGATTTGGAGGTGACCATTTTTATACAACGTGTGTGCCGCAGCAGTTCGTCGAAGGCTGTGCAACATTGACGTGTTGTTACTTTTACAACATCATTTCTGAGAACTCACCATGGGACGAATGGGAGATAACTTCTGATCAGATGACAGTTTTTAGCGTGACTGTATCATCTTGATATCGTCGTTGGCAGGGCTCCTTTTATGATGAAAAAGTGATGATGGATTTGTTGGGTTTGTTAGAGGTCCAACCTACAGTGTGACTTCTCAGACTAAGATGATGGTAGCCAAACAAAATTTCCTTATTGGGATAACTTCTAGTTGTATGAATACAAAATTAAATTCCAAATAACAAATTAACACTTGAACTAGCAACTGTCACCCTTGAAAGTTAGGGTGACATTACAGTAATGATTTCCTGTTGTGTTGAGTTGAACTCGCGCTTACTGTCACAATGACTTTTTGTTTTAGTCTTATTTTTGCCCAGATCGCTGCACAATAAACTCTAGTTGGCAAAAATTGGCCCCGCAGTGTTGCCAACGCCGCAAATAATGACCCTGGCAGGACCCTCCATTGAGAGCCAAACAAAAGGCAAAGGCATAATGAAAAAGGAATGAATGAAAATAAAAATAAAATGAAAATAATGCAAAGGGCATAATGATTATCGGGTGCATCTTACTTTATTTGGTAGTGCCATCACAGGAGAGTCAACAACAACTCCGAACAAATGACTGGCTGCCTATGCAGTTCAAGTTATAGGCTACAACTCTTAATGTACTATTGGAATGCCTGATATTAGGTCGTAATATCTACCTATTGACCTAGTGTCAGGCGTCTAAAATATATATTACTATTGTTTGCTCCCATCGTTTTTAGTTATAAAACTACCTTAGCCATATTATTTCATAATTTGCGACAATAGTAGAGATACTAACTAATGTATATATTCATATTGAAATGGACTTTCCATAATAATGGCAGATATAATGGCAATTTCGAGCAATAATGGCTTGGTAAGGAAACAATACATCTTAGTCCCAAATAATAGAAAGTTTATTAGCCCCTTGAAGATGTACAGCAATGGTGGACGCTATCAGATACAGTAATAGTAGCGAGTCAAGTTGCATTTGAATACAGTGACCGGAACACTAAGAATGACACCCAAGGTTTATATCTACTAGCTTAGAGTTAACAGTTAGTGTAGCATGGCTATTGTGGATTAAGCATCGTCTATGAATGTAACAGTGACGAAAGCATTGCATTATAGGTAGTTACGTATAGAGTTCATTGCAATGCAGGTAGAGTTATCCATTGCAGGAGTGTCATATACTGGAGCAGCTTGCGGGCAAACTGAAGATCGTATTAGAGTTGTCTGTCCTTTTCTAGTATGTGATGTGGATACTTTACTGAGGCACTATTTCAGAGACTCAAGATCTGGCTTAGGACAGATACATGAGCGGCATCAGGAAAGAGGGCACGCTGTCTTTTGTACACGCATAACAATATCGACACAGACTGTATACTGCCAAATAGGAACAATCAGAGTGATAATGATAATAGTGTGACCTGTCATTTGAAAAGTACCTGACCAGAAAAAGTATATACCTGACACCTGACCAGAAAAAGTACATAGGTCTCAATACCATCTAGCTTATGCACGTCATATATATCTTGAAGACTAATCATGCATCGTTATGCCAGCAGATTCTTACTGACAAGAAATTTATCGCTTTGGTGATCATAAAATTATAATGTGTAACAAATATAATGACCTACAGGCTATGAGTGAATCATATTGTCAAATTTTAGGCACATTGCATCAACCTGTTTCATTAACGGTGCCGGTAGCTAAAGTATCAGATGAAGTGGAAAAGCTGAAAGAGAAGGCTCGTGCAAAGGAAGCTCAACTTTCCTCCCTCATGAAAGAGTGTACTCGGACACTATCCAATCTCAGTGAAGAGACTACTGAGCTGGTAAAAGTTATACGTACAACTAAAAGGGAAAGCGAAAAGGTAATTCTAATATTTCAAAGAGAGTCTTAGTTTACATCCCATGTTTGCATAACAGTTGTTAAACTCAAACAATGCATGGGATTATAATTGTGATCAAAGGCTAAGCCCTCAGACTTTGCTCTCATTGGCGTTGTACCCTCACAGTGATAAGTAGTAGGTAAATTTGGTATACATTCGCAAGAGTAACGCAGAATTCCAACCTCGTCTTTAAGCCAGGTATATACCATTTGATGTTACTAATCTGATACTGTGTAGGGTGGGCAAAAATACTTAAATGCACGGACCACAGAATATATTTTTTTCTGGTCTATCAACTCAATAATTATGGCACACAACGTGTATTGGGATTTCCCAGCTTGTTCTACTGGATTGCTATTCGCCATAATTTATATTATTATGGTCATTGTTATCCATCCTGTGACGGTATAATCTCAGTAAAAATTAAAGCAAAGATGAACGATGCTATTTTCAAATAGCATTGCTATTTTCAAATGATGGTCAAAATGTTGGAATTGTATTCTAAATATATAGGCCTACTGAAGCATCCGTAGAATATAAACTATTATTGGCTGGAATAGGCAAGATCAGAAAAAATTGATCAAAATACTTTCAGCCTGATTAAGTGACATAGATTGAATAAGATCACTTATCTGATGAACACACTGAAATAAAATACGATCCATGTAGGATGCTTTTCGAGTTTAGCATTTTGAATGTTAGACATTTCCAGTAATTGTCTCCATCGTGAAGTCATAGCGATCATTATTTCTATGGCATAGAAATAATGATAGGGAAAAGTTCTAAGCATTTATGTGCGTTTCCATCGTTGCGACCACATGAGACAATTTTGTCTGAGTTGCACTGCCTTAAGACATAATCGGATCTATGTAAATGCACCTTTGCTTGCATGTGTTATGTGGGCTCCGCCGACATTTCAGGAAATTTGTCACTCCAAGACTACTTGAGATTTTTTCAAAATGGTTTTCAGCTATGGATTGCCCACACCATCAGAATGGGAAACACAAAAAAATCAAAGTGGTCCTGCATTCCAGTTACGAGATATCGTGGTTAAAATATTCAAAAATATACTGCATTGCATAGGGGATTCTGGCAGTCAACGCCAGAAGTGGCTACATTGAATAAACTAATAATGCATTCGCAGAAAGCAATTTTGATTGGCTCATTCGCTTCATTCACCTCTGGTGTCAACTCAATCGAGCTCAATACAATACAATCTTATCTGAGTTTTGAGAATTTGAACAGTTTTTATCTCATGACTCAAATATAACTGTAAATATCAGTGCCGGAAATAGAGCAAATAGGGAATAGGAAAAGAATAAATGAACCGATAGAAAGAGAGGGGTTTAGAGCAAAGAGAGAGTTTTGAGAAAGTTAAGGAGGAGTTGCTAAAAGCTTCAATCCTGGCCAAATTTTTACTAAACACTATAGAGTGACTATAAAGTTTCACTATAGAGTGACCATGGATAGTAGCTCATATGCCCTAGGAGCGGCGTTGCTACAAAAAATTCAGAGAGAGAATGGCAGCCAATAGCCAATATATCAAGAACACTTACCGAGGCGGAGATTAAGTACGCACAGCTGGAAAAGGAAGCATTGGCTATCACGTGAGCATGCGAAAGGTTTGACTTTTACCTAGTAGGGCGGACCTTTGAAATCGAAACAGACCACAGACCACTAGTAAGCCTATTGCGAGATCAGACCTTGCCAACATGCCATTAAGAATACAGCATTTTGAACTAAGGTTGATGAGGTACTGCTACAACATATCCCACACACTCCAGGCAAAGATGTTCTTGGCTGACTGCCTGTCAAGGGCAGCGAAGGGGCCCTCTAAAACAGAAATAGAGCAAGCTTGAGAAGTATAAGAGTACGTGAACATAATAATGGTAGCACAAATAGAGGGAAGTGAGAGGGACAGTCTACTGAAAGAGATAGTCAGCTATGGTTGAGAAAATGAAGGGTATAGGGCAGCAATTAAACAAGTGGCACTGAATTGGCCAAAGAAGAGGAAAAGCTATAAGGGCAAACGATAAGAAAAGGAAGATAAAGAATGTCTTTGCTAGGCTAGGGTTGCCGGAAGAAATGAAGATGGATAATGGACCCTGGTACGCTTCAAAATAATTCGAGAGATTCAGCAAAGAAATGAATTTCAGACATGTAACAAGTAACCATTTATACCCAGAGAACAATGGTATGGCTGAGAGAGCTGTGAGAACAGTACAGACGATGTGGAAAAAGGAACATGACAAGAATGAAGCACTAATGGGTTGCAGATCCAGCCTTTAGAGAGCGGAGTTAGCCCAGCAAGATTGTTGTATGGACGAGAAATGAGAACCAACGTTTACACAAGGAACATAGAACTGGACCTCCCCAATTTCGAGAGAAGGACAGAAAGCTGAAGGAGGGCCAAAAGCTCAACACCGACAGGAAACACCGACAGGAAACACCGACAGGAAACACCGAGCAAAGACACAGGAAAGACTAAAAAGAGGATATCGTGTCTGGGTAAGAGAGTCCAAAGATTTACAACATAGAGGGGGAGTAATTACAGAGAAAGCACAGGGACCATCGTCCTATTGGGTGAGAATAGGAAACAGCATGATAAGAAGGAACCGAAAACACCAAAGGAAGCTGGGAAGCAACGGAAGACTGATAACCCAAAAGACTAGATGAGCTACACGAACAGAGAAGAGAAAGACTGGAGAGGAAGGGAATGGTATGAGGAAGAAAGTGATGAGGATATGGACGACAACTTAAATGAAGGCCCGGAACAACCAAGAATAGAAGACAGAGCAGCCTGAGAGAGAGACTCCACCAGAAGTTCCGCCAATGAAGACTAGAACTGGAATAGTGAAGTAGGGACATAGGGACATAGGGACATAGGGACATAGGGACATAGTGAAATAGGGACAGGGACATAGGGAAATAGGGACATAGGGAAATAGGGAAATAGGAACATAGGGACATAGGGAAATAGGGACATAGGGAAATAGGGACATAGGGACATAGGGAAATAGGGACATAGGGACAACCACTATAAATATTATTAGCAACAGTAAAATGCTTTTTACTATAAATATAGAGCAATAGAGATAATTAGAAATAAGTAAATAACTGAAATTAAATAGAAAAAGAATGTCAACAAAAAAAACAAAAGAAAGAAAGAAAGATGAAGAGAACAGTGCCGAGGAAAATGATAAGTGGAACTAACAACAAACAAAAGAGAGAAAGATGTAGAGATCAGTGCCGGAAATAGAGGCAAGAGCAAATAGGAAAAGAATAAATGATCCAATAGAAAGAGAGCAAAGCTAAAGACGAAAACGAGGTCAGGAACAGTGCGGCTATATTCATTCTGATGAGAGACTTGCGATTGAGAACTCGAGAATAGATATAGATTGCGAAATAAATTGTGACTAGTGTAGATTGAATTAAATAGAATATCCAGAAGATTGTTAGCTACAAAGGCCAAAGAGATAAGTATTTAACACAGAGTGGTAGTCTAGTAGTATATGTTTAGGGGTGATAATACCTATGAAGATAGTGTCGAGTTAGAGTTAGACAACACACGAGGTGTCTCAGGGTATATCGGATTAGAGACAACCAAGAAGGCACTCAAGGTGTAGTGACAGAGCGCCAGAGATACTAGAATAAACTAGAGTAACTGGAGATTCGGAGTAAGGAGCCATTTAGGAGTAAAGAGGGGATACAGCCAAAGAGAGTGATACATTACTGAGGCTGAGGAGTAAAGGAAGAGTCTACGAGAGGACTAGGCTAAGAGAAGGGTGAGCGACCTAAACTTTACCGTAACACCGCCATGAACTTTTGCATGTGTTCTTCTGATGGCATGAACAATCCATAGTTGAAAAATATTTGAAAATCTCTGGTAGTTTTTGAATTTAAAAAATAATGGCAAATTAGCCTAATAATGTGTGGGCAAAGCTCACATCGGCTTATTGTGTGCAACTTCGCAATTTTCAACTGACTTGCTTACTTCAATGTTTTGTTTACCTTAAAACCAAATGCATACATATAAACTATGACCACTAAAAAGACCAGATGCTTTCCTGTTGTATCTATTACACTTTTATATAGTGTGGGATGCTACAAAACATTCAGGGGCACACTCCATGGCAATCCTATAGGCTGCAGTTACTAGCTTGTAAACTCTTACTAGTTTTACATGGCACGGTCACAGCGTGCGTGCATGCGAGCGAACTATGGCGAGCTGGTACTCAGTGTGGGCAAAGTCACATGGCGCGGACCTTTTGGGAGCGGGCGTCCAGTTAGACTGAGTAATCTGCCTGGGGGCTGTGGCTCTAGGGCTTATCAGTTAGAGCATGGAGCCCAAACAAGTTGTAGTCAATTTTACTGATGTGTATTTATTTTCCCCTATTTGAAATAATATTTCAAATGTGCTATGCTGCTTTAATATCTGATTTTCAAAAAAGCGTCAGCGTCTACTTGCAGTCAATGAGTATTTGATGTGGGTTAGTGCTGGTAGTGATTCACTTTTTTATAATTACAATTATATAAATTTTAATTATATAAATAAAACATGCAATATTTCACATGTACCGCGCTCCTTTAATATCTAATTTCCAAAAAATGTCAGCAGCTAATTGCGGTCAATGAGTGTCTGGTTGAGGGTTAGTACTAGTGGTGATTCACTTTTTTATAAATATAATTATATTCATTATATAAATACATTATAAACATACAATACAGATTTTAAATTTGTTCAAAATCATAAACTAATTTGAAATGATGTGATCAGTGAAATACATGACATCGTACTTTCTCATAGACATGTTGAACTGGAATAAATAGAACATAAATGTGATAAACTGACAAGCAGAATTGTAGCACTCAGCACAGTTTAGAAGATGGCCCTTATAATGTCGGTTTTCTACCTCCAAATGCAAAAGACTTGATCATCGCGTGCGAAAACACAATGTCCATGGCACTAGTAAAGCCAGCTGTGCTACAAGTTCGGGAAAATCTTGCAAACCACTGACTGGCACGACCCAGTTAGGATAACGCAACTCAACGGCTCGAGCTTGCTGGCACGCATGCTTTTACAGTACCATGTAAAACTAGTAATAGTTGCCAATTTAGAATTAGAATTTCTGGTAGATTATATGCATAAACACATAATAATTATTGTGTTGGTGCCAGCTCAGTGAGCAGTGATTAAAATATTATATGTCCAGCTGAGATGCGATGTCCAGTGTGTAGCTTTTCAGAGAGCTTGGGATTCTTTTTAGCTGCTAAAAGTATTAGAAAAAGTAAATGGCGAGTATTTTTAATGTTCAGTTTATCAATTAGATGGTTCAAATATTTTTGTTGGATATGTTGTGGTACTTTTACATGAGATGTTCTAAAAGATGTAAAATATGATATTGAAATTGTGACAATCTCGGAAGAAGTGGTAAAGTATAATAGAGATGCTATAATTTCACTATTTTTGCGGAAAGTGTAAAATATGAAGCTGAACATTATTGGGATTGGTTTATTCTTAAACAAATTAATATACCTTAGATATAATATACCTTACGTATAATATACCTTACATATAATATACCTTACGTATAATATACCTTACGTATAATATACCTTACATATAATATACCTTACGTATAATATACCTTACGTATAATAGGCGCTTTCAGACAAGCTTCACGCGTACTCTGTATGAAAAAGAATTGCCCGGTGACTTGCCGAAAGTTAGAACAGCGTGCACTTCATTGGAAATTAAGAGCCAAAATGAAACTTGCTCGTCTTGGGAAAAATCCCGATCACTTCGTACATTTTCGGAAGTGCATATAAAATGGCGTCGCCTGCCCTGTAGTGTAGCAAAAGGGTACGGATGCTGCAAACTATTTCCTGTCATTGCACACTTGCATTCGGACAGCGACAGTGCAAGTTCTTTTTGGGTTTTTG
>JAOQGN010225324.1:0-17231 GCA_027564295.1 Himantozoum antarcticum | reverse complement strand
TGATCAAGTATGCATCAGCGTATGGTAAAAGAGATTTGAGTAATAAAAAGAACATTACACAATCAGTGGCTTTCAGATATGAATTTAATCTTCTTGTGGTGAAACAAATTTTACTCATTCGCTTTGCTCATTTATAAAATTCATATCTTCTCACTGCCGTAAATATCTTCTATGAAACAAAATCAACACTTGTAACTATACAGTATTACAAATCAACAACAACTTTATAATTTCATATTTTATATAATTATTAACTAAATTTTACTGCTTGACATGAATCACATGATTGTGTGATAAAAGATGTCACCCCTCTGAATGCTCATAATCCATAATCATAATTATTTCAAGAATACTACAATCTCCCTTGCTTGGCAAATGCGGTTTGGTCACACTCACCAGTCAATTCTATTTAAATGTCTTGCCACTATTGAGTCTAAATTAAAAACTACAAGCACTCCTAGAAACCTTATAGTTCACCCATGCAGGTTTTTGAAATATCAATGGAGTATCATAAGCAAAACATTTTTTATTTGTAATATGCAGAAATATATAGATATAGGGACTTGTTATAAGTTTAATAATAAAACAACAATATACACATCGACTAGTTTTCTATGGTTCTCGAGACTCGAATAGAGGAATCGGAGTTTAATACTGAACTATGGATTAAAAACTAAGGCTATGAACAATAAAATTGTAGTGTTACAAGTGCCTACAGTAGTGGTGGCACCGTGGAAGTATAAAAGCAGCACAATGTTTTATAATTAAAATTAAAGTTGTCATTTTATACAGTAGTTGTGCATAAATATTAATACACTGTTGACTGTACTATTTAATAAATACTGTATTAAAAGTATTACCTTCACTCTGTCAGTACTCGTGTTGATCTCACTTGCAGCTTTAGCGATAACATCTTCCATAATTTTTCCTGTAGAAGTCATCCCTTTGTCATAATAGCGACGCAGTATAAGCCTTTTATCATCGTTTAATACTTCGTATGAAGTTGAACGAGAACAACCAGCCGCCATTTTGTAAACACGTTTGTTAATGAGATGCTGTGAGATCACTGAGATCTCAAACCAGAATGCACAGAATGCATTCTGGGCACGCTTCGATGCGCAGTTCTAAATTTAAGAGCTTACGCTTTAAGTGTTTTAGAATAGGTGAAACCGGTGAATTATTCCGCCTCCAGACAAAGAATGAATTCCACACATTATTTTTTCCCTAATCTTTATTTGTACAATATTCGCTCGCGGTTATCCCATTCACTTACTTCATATTAACTGAATCTTATCACTGGCTTAAACTTCTATACCTATGGTTATCACCATTTTGTTTCAAGAATGTGAGCTAGTATATAACACCTAATCCCTCTCGAATTTGTCAAAAATATAATTGATTAAATTTCTTACTTATTTAATTGTTTATCTAAAACGTCCATATCTAGTTATATATTATATAGTTTACAGTGTCATTTAACAGTCTCTGTATATAGGAGTCGCTTATTAATAATTAGTTAATTGACTGTTCAACTATTTTACTGAACAAAGTTAAATTTGCAGATAATAAAGAATGTTGTCAAAATTTATTGTTCGTTAATTCCTTTTCATATTCTGCAATTGCCTCCTTTATTGCAACGGCTGTTGCAGTAGCTTCTCTTCTGCATGGGTCTGAATTCCGATAATTCACGTCTGGTTTGGCAATATCACATGCACGGCTAAATTTCCATTGGATACACACAAGTTGAATTGGCCTCTCAATCGTACCTGTAGTTGTCTTTAGCTGAACTATTGTGACCACTTGATCTCTGAATCCGTGAATGAGTTTTGTGACTCTCTCATACTTCCAGCGGTTTCGATTCTTGTCTTCGCCTTTTGTTAGAACAATATCACCCTCACTAGGGTGTTTTTCTTCCGTTCCCTTTAAAAGGCGAGCTCGACTCTCTCTCTCGCAGGCTCGTCAAATATTTTCGGTTCAGGCACCTGTTCCAGAGGCTGTCTTTCACTCTTTGAAGGAACTTGGCTCGTTTAAGCAGAGCGCGGTTTTCTACGATCGAGATGAACATGATTTTCTGGGATGTCGTTGGCTCGGTGAAGTAAGAAACAGTTTTATGTCAAAACGGGCAACACTATGTCGTATTCGAGGTAATCCAAAGGTCGATCGTTTCCCCAAACCTCGATGTCGAACACAGTCTCTGTAAGTTATTTAAAGGTCAGGCTGCTTTGAAGTTTCCTATCAGACGCTCGAATTGACCTTCGCATGATGGCGCTCGCGAGAGGTTGAATCACCACTTATAAGCCATGGGTTTATACAAGCAGAGTTTTCAGTGGGAGGCTTATAAACGGTATTGGAAAGAAAAAAACATTTCAAAACGCAAAAGACCAATGGCATGGCGCTTTATTGCTCAACGTTTTGCTTAATATCTCAAGTGCAAAAACAGTCACGAATAAATAATATTTCTGATCTTGGCCAAAGGCAAAGATTGGATCATAAAAATTCAGTCCATATTCAACGTTGTTAAAAACGTTGTTCGCGCTTCTAATATCTATAAAAGTAACAAATAATAACCAGAAGTTATAATAATGTGGAAGACGTTGGACAGTTCCCCTGTTTCTCTGCTATTTTGCTTACTATAAAAGGTGCCAATGCAAGTTGGACTTATAAAGGCCGGGGGGGACTTCCAAGCGGGATTATACTGTATAGCGGGATTGTACTTAATCTTGAGTGTGTCGTGGAATATCTATTTCCATTACTTTCTTTATCCAATTAGTTGCAGCTTTAAATGTTTTTCCGTTGTTGTAGTAGATTATATAGCATTGGTCGTCCTCTCCTCGCTATTAAACGTATTTCAAAGTTAGTTTGCAAAAACTCTGCTGTTTTCAGCCATTTTACTAACTCCAGATTCATTCTCTTGGTCAGACTACATGAAAATTAGCACATAATAGGCTTTCTTCTCTTTTTTCTTCTTTATTTTGTACCTGATAGGTCCAGCGAAGTCGACGCCAACCATTCCGCAAGGTATCGTTTCTTCCGTTCTTGTCTTGGGTAGCGGTCAAGGCACTTGAGCTTGTTATGCCGTATTTTTATTTAAATATATATTTCTACCATGCATGTTCCAAGACAAACTTAGCCTCTTCTCCAAGAAAAACTTTGTCCCTTCCGTTGCTTTTTCTTGTACTCGTCTCATCCACCATCGGCGCTGACTCTCTTACATGTATAGTTGTCTACTTCCCTCGGTTGCTGTATACGACGACAGTTGTCCACAGGTCCAACCATGCACAATCCTATCCTTTATCCTTACGGTTTTTTATACTAGGTTCTTCTCTAACAAGGCACGTACAATACGGATCATCAACCGGGTTTTTTTACTGCCACAGCCAATTGAAACTTTCTGTGTTGACTTCGATCGCCTTTTCTTAATGCGTATCCAAGGTAGGTTTGATCACTGGGTTGGGTGGCCACTTCATCCCAACTTTGAGCCAGGGTGGTTCGCCAGTGCAGTGTTAATTGTCCTCTTTGCTGTCAAGACCTGCCGGGTTTTCTTTTGTCGGAACACGTCTTTGCCATTTTATGCCTGGATGCGCTTGGATATTTGCTACTGGATTGGAAAAAAAATGTTGCTGTAGGCATTCGCCAGCTCCTTGTATCCAATACATGGTCACTGCATGTACTGTCTAACGATGCATGTTGCGGTATGGTCAGGTACTACTCAGGATCGTGTGGACATTCGTCGGCATGCAGGTTGGTCACCATGTGTCCACGCAGGCACTAATTATAGCCTTGGTATTATTAGACAATGCACGTTTGGCGCTGCAAGACTTTATACCGCTACAAGACCCAGTGTTCCTACTGATGGTTTATTGAGAACGGCCTAAACAGGCTTTCGCTGACTCCTTTACAGCTAGCGTCTTCGATTCCAAACAGTGCCATAGATGTTACTTGTTCTCTGTGAAGGATGATTGGTTGCGGCATTCCGACTCGAGTGGAAAGTGATGGTTCCAAATTCCTCCACTTATGTTCTATCTCTCCTTGCATCTTGGTGTCCCATGGTACTTTTATTTCGATGGTGTCTATAAATAAGAGTTTTTCTTGCAGTGTTTGCGGTGGTGTTAGACCGAGTGGATCGTAGATGCGCGCCAACTTGCTCATGCAGTACTACTACTCGTTCCGTTGTCGCTTTGGGCTTCGGTTGAACTCTGCGTTGAGGATGTTCTTTTTCCTTTCCCAAGTTTGACCAAGAAGCTTTGTCACTCGGTTTCGCAGCAAAGTTTTGCTTGGCTGCTCACTGTTATGTTTTTCTGTTCTAACTAGCTTAAGCTTAATGGTTCTTGAGTTGAGGAACATTTAATGCCATGCATTTGTGCAACTTGAACGTTGGGTCGCCAAGAACTTCAATGTCGCCTTGTTTGATAGCGCTAGCTTGGTCGACCGTCAGGCCTCTTGTCGGAAATTTGTCATCGTATATATGCATCGATATTGAGTCGTCTTTCTTGCGATCAAAAAGTTTCTTCCACAATACTCAATTTTAAATACTCAATGTTCCGCAGATTGAGATCTGGACGAAACTTGTTACACACATCAAACTCTGCATCTAACAGGAATGGGGATATTTTTAAAGGTCGGGTTATCCGATATTGGAACATGCTACCCATGCACTGAAGTTAAAGATGCGTGTTCAATAAACGTTTTTAAAATTAAATTGCCGGGATTATTACAAAAATGACTGTATTGAGAAAGGCATTATGAGTGGTTATTGGGAACTATCACAGGAAATTTTTAGACGATTGTAATTATATACTTATATGCATATAATAGTTTTTAGTTATAACTTATTTTTACTACTGTGCTTGTTGACGGAACGAGTATTTTTCTTGTAATTATTTTGAGATGCCCATAGAGGCATAATTATTAAACTTAAACTTAAACTTAAACACCATTTAACAAGAAAGGTACGTGAAGGTCCTAGGCTAAAAAGGACTAGCTCGTGTGAAACACAACTTCTCTATTTTTGCTTGTCGATTGGTTCGCCAATGAAACATCCAAGCACCTTGATCTTCTTCTTTTATATTAATCTGTAGGAACGCTTTCTTGATGTCGCCAGTGAATGCAACGTTTAATTAACTGAAAGCATTGCACATGCATTGATTGATACATGCTATAATACAATGCAATGCGTTGTGACAAAAATAGAGATATTGCCCCACCAAATGAAGATTGCCCCCTTGTTTAAGCTTACAAGCTCGCTCGCTTGAATCATCTTGCTAGATTAAGTAATTAATGTGAATTCACGAAATGAACAAACGACACATTCGGAGTACGCGAGGACAAAGTAATTAAATGAATCGCATGAGCACAGACGGACTTCATTTGCGCTGTGTCCGGACATTCGGGGGCGAAATGCGATGTGTACGATCAACAGCTCGCCATAGAACCCAGTCCAAAAGTTAGTCCCAATGCGTTGACATGTGTTCAAGTCTAATGCAAGATTTTCATACCGATGGCGAAATAACGAACTTTACCAAACTACAATGTATAGTGTCAGATAATAGTGCTTTTTGCGCTTGTGATTTTCTTTTCGAACGAAATAATAATTGTACATTGTACATCTTATTCTTAGAACTACAAATTGCCATGTGAACTCAAGATTTATTTCATCATATTATATTAATTGAAAATGAATTGAAAATTTGAATCGGATTCTGGCTTCGGAGCGTTGTGAATATAAGCACTCATGCCGGCCACTCGCTTGGTCTTGCTTTCCGCCTGAGCTTGCTATCCATATATTTGAAAATCTCAGAATGTTTCTTTGAAGCAATATAATATAAAAGTTGAAGAAACTTAATACATTTACACATGCATAAAAATATAGATAATATCAATAAGACAAATCTTAACCAAGCAATAAAATTTGTTCAAATAAATATATAGGAATGTAATAAGGCCTAATTGTTTTTTGAGATGAAATGTTTCACTGCTCTTTTAAATACCTTAATAGTTGACAATGATGGAATGTCTTTGGATAAAAGATTCCAACTATGTAGACACGAATTTTGGGATCTCAATTGACCCCAGTTCGTGGTGGATTTATTCGTGCCAAATGAGGTGTTGGTTAATGACTATATACACCCAGATATTTGAACTCTGTAATATTCTCGAATTCATCTTGTTCAATCAATAGCTGCATGCGTATCTTGAAACTTGTTTAACTTGGTCTGGTTACCGATAATCATCAATTTAGATTTTTTATCATTCAAACTAAGTTTATGATTCTGTAGCCATGAAGAGACAGATTGGAGATCCTGGTTAGGCTTGAGTTGTAAATCAACAGGTGACATGTCAGGGCAGTAAAGAGCCATGTCGTCGGCAAACGTCGTCATCATGTAAAACTTGCCAGTAGACTCTAGCTATCCCATTGATGTATATTAGAAAGAGTAGCTGGCCAACGATTCTACCCTGTGGAACTCCAAAAGATGCACTTTAGCTTCAGCTGAGATGGTATCACCACACACAGCTCGTTGAGATCGTCCAGTGAGATAAGAGAGCTTTTCCCAGACACGCCCAAGTTCTTTAGTTTTCTCACGAGTCACAGTACCGAAAGCCTTCTAGAGATCTAAAAATACTACATCTGTAAGACAATATTGAAGATATCGATGTGTCTATTTAACTCAGTGTATCTAAGGCATGGCTCATTTCTTAAAATACCCATATTAGTGAATAAAATACATTTTCAAGCAAACTTCTCTTTCAATCTAAACCAAACTTGGCACGATAGTTATACTAGGGAAGGGCTACATTTTTACCAATTTGGTTTCCATGGAGACGGTCACGTGACTACACTAATTGCATTTAATCGAACAAAAAAAGTGGTAATCTTTGCATGCTCTGCGCACAGCGATGAACGCGTGAACAGTTAAACAAATATAAGAACCATTTAAAAAAAGTACTCAAAAGTATCAATCCAACTGGTTATCTAGATTCCTATGTGTTAGCGGAGCAAGAGGTCAATTCGAAGTTTAAATCGGGCAAATTTCAAGCTATTAAACTACCAAATATTTAATTTGTTCAAGATACCCAGTTGGACCTAAGAAATATAGGCACTGACGAAGGTTATAACGAGTTAATAATAATAAAATTCATTACCAGTTCTGTCTTCAACGCATTTAAGTGTACCTCAAGATGTGCAAGAAACAAACGTGCGGGCTCATGGTAGAATAGGTAAGCGGTTTCTCATTTAAAATATGTTTCCATGGATACAAGATCGGATGCTATTATCGTAAAATCATTATAGAAGCCTCAAACATTGTCGGATGCTTGTCTGTGACTCTGTGGGTGTTCTTTTTGAGTGCATGCAACTAAAAATAAGTTAGAAAAGGTCTAATAGAACATTTTAGGACCAAAAGTCAAGTTTTGTATTGATTTACGGAAAATCCGAAACAATTGAAGTCGCGCAGTAGTTACCGTATTCTATAGCTGCCTGCCTGTTATAAATACACAGTATGTGAAACAGTACATGGATAGATGTATAAATAGAGTTGCAATAGAGATTAAATAAATAAACTCATCTAGTACGCTTGTGTATTATAGTTTATTGAGCTATTGTCGGCGGGAGTTTTGAAAAGGACACATAATATTTGTGAAATTAATGAGTGAAATTAATAGAGTTCTTGCAATTCCATAAAAAGCTTCCTGGATTAAATCAAGCATTCTTTAAGAGGAATACTAGAAAAACAGCCGAAAACTCAAAATATCTAGACAAATTTTCACAGCACAAATGGCAAAGTATTTTTGAAACACGAAAAGTAGAACACAGCTTCGCAAACTGCAAAGGCTGTGCTGTTAGGTACATGTATGCAGATCGTACAGGCTTACTTTCCTGTAAGATCTCCCTTGCTTAAGGCAAAAGCCCAAAAAAACCTTTGTTTTTGCTGCTGAGAATTAAGCTTAAAAGCTGAAGAAGACAAAATCATCACCGGTCAAGCCTCTTGTAAAATATATAACAAATACTGCAAATGCAATTTATGAAAAGGTGGATTCCGAATTCTAGGATAGATTTAATACAAGCTTTGCCGAAGGATTGTCAAAAGTACCCAAACTTAATATACAGCAGGCTACACCAAATGAGAGGCGTAAAAAAAGAAGGAAGCTTTATAAAAACTCCAAAGAAAATGTTGAAAATCAAATGGAAGAGACTGCATTGTTAAGGTGCGTGCACTTAAAAAATCATATTAATTATTGTAATAACCATACCATCAATATTATATATTACAAAAAATATTTAGATGATATTTTTGCACCACCTTAACAAACTTTTAATTACTAAAATTAATTATTTTATTTCTTTAAATGATATATAAACAATTCTGGGTCATCCCCCCAACAATGTAAGTGGCCAGAGCAATAGCCATGAATCCCGTAATATACACACCCCCAACAAAAGTTGCTACTGCTACTGCAACTGTTCTGGGGCTGATTGTTCAAATGTCTATTAGCACTAACCCTGGGTTAGTGGGAAATTGAAGTGCAGAAATCTAATTAGGACCTTAGCTTGCAAAAGTTTAGTTTCTTCTTGACAGAACTACTGTGAATTGATAAAGGTTTCATCAGGCAAAGTTTGAACAACAATGACTTGTTAGATCATACTAAAATACAACATTTAACCTTTAATCCAGTGTTATAGTGCATAAAATTGCCCTTAGAACTGCCAGCCCCTGGATATTAAATAACCTGGTAGACATGCACGTAGAATAATAAATTTTGTATATATTTAAAGCGTTAATATTTCCTTATTCATTTGCAATTTATATTTGTAATTTTTAAACACGTCCCACTTGGAAATCAACAGTCTGTTCAAGCGGCAAACATGTAGAAATAAAGTTATATCCTATCATATCCTACTTAATTATGCATGGGCATGTACCGTATAATGTCATCACTTGTTTAAATAGATGTTATGTTGGTGGGCAGTCGGTAAGAGCATGGCAATGTAATCGACTGGCAACATATTCTTTTGAAACAAAGGCATCTGCAAAGAAATAAAAGAAGTTAGTGATGAATTAGACCCAGTCACTAATGTCAAAAAGAAAGATCACACTGGAAACTTTGACAACGTATACATAGCATCAGATTTTTGTATTTTTAATAGTCAGAAATATAACTAATTATTTATAGACTATTAATTATTTATATGTATTCACGATAATAATTGTGCTGTTTTGTGCACAATTTTTTTCAAGTATGAGAAACTTATCCTGAACAAAGATCTTAAGATAGAAAAGGTTCAATTTGAAACTCAAGGCCATAATTAGACACCACTCATGGATATCCCAAAAAAACATGCTTAGAAAGCACAAGGAATACATGAGAGATCACAGTGGCAGACACTACAATGAAATGAATATACATGACATGAAAGCAAGGCTAGATGAGTTGAATGAGCAATTGGCAGAAGATTGGATTAACGTCTGTCAGCCCTTCATTTTGAGAAAATAAAACAAAAACTCAAAACTCTAGAAAGAACAAGAAATCTTCTAGTCTGGCTTAACAATTCGACCGTTGCCAACCATGGATAACTTGTTTGCTAATATAGTAATATAGATAACTTATAATAAACAAATAAGACTGATCCACCGTATAACTTATCCATGCTTTATATAACCCACTCCTGATATATTCATATTAGTGACATACCAGTACTGATATTGGTATATTGATAAACATACTGTATACCAATACAGTATTCACCTACAGTGGAACCCTGCCTTACGGCCACCTCATTAATACAGTCACCTCGTTATTACAGTCACCTCGTTATTACGGCCACTTTTGTTTTGTCCCAGAAAAATGCCAAATGCATTTCCTTATGTATACGAATACCCTGTTAAATATGACCAAATTGTTATGGCCCATTGGTGACCATATTAACAGGGTTCCACTCACTGTATATAATATATAATATATTTAATATTTATATGTGTATGTATGTGTTAGATGAACTTTGAGCGACCAACCTGTATGTGCATTTACAATGGCTTCCGCTTGGCTTAGCATTGTGAATACCAATACAGATTGGATGCAAATATTTAATATTTTATAATATATCAAATGAACAATAACATGAAGCTAATTAACATTCTTAAGTTAACTTTTGATACAAAATAAGGCTAACGTTAATTAGTATTCATAAGTTTTGATAAAGATCACTTTGGCAATTATAGAATATATACAAATAACCTGCCTTTTAATACTATCCTGCCATATTCTATACAAATGCAGAGTCAAAGACCATTTATAATTTCATTATTTTAGATAGTAAGTTTTGTTGAGATTTTTGTTTCAAAATCAATGTGGTTTATAAGCTATATAATAACATAGCGTTACAAAAGATTAGCTGGAAAATATTATTTTGGCCTCAATATACCTGATAATTTAAGCTATTACGAGGTATTATTAAAAATAACACGCTGCATAGTCGCAAAAATCCAAGCTGTCTACATAACTTATAGTCTCAAGAATTAAGTTAAAATTCAAACTGAACAGTACATACCTTAGTTGAGATGAAATCCTCAAAACGAATCCCAGCCAAAGAATTATCCAAGCTTCGTAAAAACGTCAGAAACGTCTGATGTCTCGTACAATAATAATTATTAAAATGTAATCGTTGAAATAATACGACAAGTCGCCATCTGAATGTCTGATTCGCCATATTATATGAAAGTGACTCGCATTTTCTCTAGTCTTGTGTCTAACTTGAATTTCACAGAAGAGCAGCGGCTGTGCACATATAAAAATGCAAGCTAGACTATGGTCTCAATTCGGCTGTACAAATATTTAAAAATTAGAATTACTAGTCCATAATGTCCATTAATTGGGCTTCCAAACCATGATAACAATTATTCCCAGGCCTAAGACCGCGCGACCCCGGGGGGTCAAATTGAATCTGAGAGCCATGCCTTAGATACACTGAGAACCCTTGAGATAAGCTGATTGAATCAAATTACCAACTGAATTTAACCAACCACAACACTATTGCTTAATTTAAAAGCTCAATTTTTCAATACTCTTTGACAAAAAAATACGCTATGTTTACTGACTGAACTATCGTAGAAATTCGCTTATAATCCCCCCGGTGATAAGCCCCCCAGTTGTTGGCCCATCTATTTGGTAACTGAAAATATCTTGCGGTTATAAGCGCCTCCGGATATAAGCCCATGCAGTTTCTCATTAGCACCCTTTGAAGTATAAATATCAGACGAAAAACCGAAAAACAGCGTAACTACGGAACGTATCCCACATTATTGTAATTTCTGGTTACAACTTGCTCCTTAATAGATATTCGAAACGCGATAACCTACACTTTTATATATGTTGCCCAAAATATTTTTTTTAACAACGCTCACTATGGAATGCATTGTTTTTGAATTGGATCTCTGACCGAAACCAGACTTGCATTTGCGACTAAAAATCTGCCTGTCGCGTTGGAGTTATATAAAGCACGATTTGGTGATATCATTTTGAAAATCACTAGCAGAATTAAATCGTCCTTTTTCGACTACATTGCAACGATCTGCGTCGAGAAGCGAACGCGTATAATGCAAGGATTAATCAAAGTACATAATCTGAGATATTATAGGCTGCCATTCACGGATTTCCAATGAGAACCACGGAAATTCATGCTCGGTTTCACCCATAGAATTAGTATAGGAAAAGAACGCAAGTTCTTGTATCTCGGATCAGTAAACTGTTTGTGTCGGCTAGAAGGCTATACACTGAATTAGAATTGACACGGAAGTGAATAAATTGTGTATTGATAAAAATGCGAATTATAAAGGATACCTGCACTTGCCCATAGACTTATTGTTAGGAAAGTAAAACTAGTTTTTATGAGAATTCATGGGAATTAATATGACGAGATCAAACGCGCATTCTTTACCTACTAATTATATTGTTTCACAGCGGGCATATTTCAAGAATACGTACGCAGTTATCGCTGTAAGTTTTGCATGTTTTGTATAATCACGCGTGCCATGTAGACGCAAGAGTTTTTTCTGCCCTTATTTCATAATAATAATAATAACTAGGAATACGTGTACGCAATAACCCCTCGCCCATTTGCCTTTTTTAAATACTGATTCGTTTCAAAACATATACAGCTTATAAATTTTGAGTTATTACCGTAGAGAAAAAAACACTTTCTCGTTCATATTTTACAAAGGTGAATACATAGAGAACAACAACTGCAGTTAACATACATTTTATTTATAAGAAGAGAAAGGGAAGGCAAACTGACAGCGCTCTTGTCAATTATGTTGTCAATATATTTTGTCTTACTTTCGCCGGTTTTTCGGCACAGTGTTGAGTGTTCTAGCTCCTTGCGACTGTTTCTCGGTGTAAAACTTCCAGCCATTCCCGTATCTGCTTGATCGTAGCTGTTTATAGTCCTCGAAGATTTGCTTATAAATCATGCACATGCCGTCTGAATTTCAGTCTCACTTTTCAGTCTCACTCATTTCCATTTTGTTGATGCTTCCCTACACACAGCAAAAAGTCATTCTCTTACCAAGAAAAAATTTCTTAATTCAAGAAATATTTTTCTTGAAATAAGAAAATATTTCTCATCAAGAAAACATTTCTTAAAATAAGAAAATATTTCGGCGCAAAAAAATGTTTTTCTTGAAATAAGAAAATATTTCTCAACAAGAAAATATTTCTTAAAATAGGAAAAAAAATGTTTGCGCAAGAAATTTAGTATTTCTTAAATTAAGAAAATATTTTTGTGGTCAGAAATTATATAGGCGTATTTTAATAATTCAAGAACTCTTCCTCGGCTAATTACTGAGACATATAATATGTCTCAGTAATTGGCCGAGGAAGTGTTCTTGAAAAAATATGGCTTCGAAAACGAGATTATCAAATTATCATAGAATATAATTTGTGTATAATTGGAGTTAAAATACCTCCAATGATTGAGCGAAAACAAATTTTGTTATAACTCTAGTGAGTTTTCAAGTAATTCCTTCAAGTAGAGTTACCTTGAATTTTACACTCATTTTATTTTTAATGCAGCTAAATAAAAAAAAACGGTTCTTACTTTCTTAGTCCGAAAAGTAAAGCTAACGCCATTTAGCTGCGGTGACCGAGTGGGAAACGCGTTAGGCCTGGGAAAGTCAGAATGTCCCATGACAACTTGCGAGCTCCGACTGAGCATTATTTCAAATTCAAAAGTTTGCAATGTTTTATATTTACTTTGTCGTTTCTTTCTTGTGATTTTCATTGGATTTTGTAATGGCTTCGACGAGAACTTGTAATTTTCTGGATGTATGTTCTTATTCGGAGATTATGGCTATATTTTTAAGGTAAGTCGTTACTCATACATACAATTTATTCGGCGACTTTGTTTTATATAGGTCAACGAACTGTTAATATATAAAATACGAACACAAACCGACAAACGGCCTAATATCTTGAAGCCGTTCGCTTGCATTTATTCCCTGTGGACATAACCATTTTCAAAACCATTTTTACTTCCTCGGATACTCAACTGTTTGTCTTTATACGTATATGATTAGCTGTTTGGAATTTGGATGAGTATTTGAAATTTCAGGGATAATGATATTTGTTGTTGAACAGCATGCCAGCATGGCAGCATTGCCATGGGAGAAGCACTATTTTTGAACTGGCTATGAACATTCAACAGTGCTAGTGCTTGCCTTTCCGAATTTGGTTTTAATGGCAGTTTTACTGTGTTTAAAATAATTATCCGAAAACAAATAAAAACAATATATATATTCAAACTGGCAACATCAAATTTTCTCAAAAATATGAAATTTTTCAAAGCCACACAGTGACAAGTGGCAATGCAATATTATTACCATTAACAAATATTATTAAACATACTGTTATCAATGTGAGTCTTCTTCGCCGCCGTGCACGTGTTGATTTTATGGAGGGAGGAAAACTGGAGTACCAGGCGAAAAACCCTCGAGGCAGAGGAGAGATCAACTATACAACTCTACTCACATAAGTCATATGCACGGTATACAATGTCATTCTCAAGTGGTCACCCAACAAAGTACTGACACCGTCTAATTGGGCTTAACTTATTGGTGAGAGCCAATTATTAATGTGTGCGAATTATATTTATTTTTAATGATCAAAACATTACAAACAGTCTGGAGTGGGTTGTATAAAGCATGGATAAGTTATACGGTGGATAAGTCTTATTTGTTTGTTATAAGTTATCCAGTGGATAGCCAATCTCGAGCCCAGAGTCTCTTTGGTCAGCGGAGAGCGCGCGGGAGAGACTCTGGGGAAATTGGATTTAATTACCCCTAAAACGAGGGGTTCTGGTTGTTATGCGCTTGCTCGTCACAAAGCTGCTGAGCTTTGTGCTTATGTGTTTGTGTAATTACCACAAATTCTCACGAATTGTATAAATGGAACTATATAAATGGAAAACTTGAGGTATATATTTTAGGTCTGTAATGCAAAGTTACTAGTTATTATAACCCTATTACAAACAAATTATGAATGCGATGACCCACGAACATTTAAAACTGTTTGCCCAAAGTGCAACTGTGCAAGGACCTTAACATGCCAAATAAATTGTTGCTTCTAGACGTTAATTGTAATTTGTAAATATGTACATCACTGTGTCTAGTCTTTTGGGCCCGCAGTAATTGGCTTTTCAGGCTATTGCGGTTACCCAACGATGGTTGGGTAACCGCAATAGCCTAGACACAGTGATCTTTGTGTAACTAATATTTGATGGAAATCAATTAAATAAGTAAATAAAAATAAAAGTAAATGAATCCAACTCTTCTTTAAATATACTGTCTGAGTTGGTCTTTAGTATTTTATTATCTTCATGCTATTTTGGTAAACGCATATTGTAAAGGTAAGCGAGAAAAAGTGTCCTGTATTTATATATAAATATGCGTTTACCAAAATGGCATGAAGATAATAAAATACTAAAGACCAACTCGGACAGTATATTTAAAGAAGAGTTGGAAAGATTCATTTACTTTATAGTTCCATTTATACAATTTGTGAGAATTTGTGGTAATTACATGAACACATAAGCACAAAGCTCAGCAGCTTTGTGACGAGCATGTGCATAACAACCGGAACCCCTCGTTTCAGGGGTAATTAAATCCAATTTCCCCAGATTATTAACATGGATTAGTTTTAATGTTACTATAAGATGCAAATTCTTTGCTGTAATAAACATTTAATCCACTATACAACTTTTAAAAGCTCTATAATATATTCCACTTGCTATTGGTATCTCGCATTATACTTTTTTCGATCGCTTTATTTTGTCTTATCAGCTTTCAACTACAAGCTAGGAACAGATATATTAAATAGGTTTATATAGTTGGGTTTATTATATGTATATACATATAGAGTTGAGTTTATTATAGTTGGGGCAGCGTTTATTAGTTGGGACAGTGTGATAGTATATATATATATTATATATATATATGCAGCATGGCCCATGGGACAGTATTTATTATATATAATTTATAGTTGAGTTTATAGTTGGGAAAATGTTTATTATAGTTGGGGCACTGTTTATTAAATAGTTGGTCTAACGTTTTGTTATAATTTGGGACAGCGTTTACTATTTACATTGTTTTTTATATTCTATAATATATTTTATAAAATTGTTTTAATATACTCACTTTAATTGATATAATATATATATATTATATATATGAGCGCTTTTTTTACCCCATATTTTTTTTTCTTGTTTTAAGAAATAAATTCTTATTTTGAGAAAATGTTTTCTCATTTTAAGAATATTTTCTTAAGAAAATATTTCTTAAGAAAATATTTCTTGTTATTCTCCCAAGAGAATTTTTCTTATTTCAAGAAAAATTTTCTTATTTTAAGAAAATATTTCTTATTTTAAGAATAATATTTCTTAAATCAAGAAAAAGTCGAGAAAAAAATCTTGTTTTATGAATAAAATTTTCTCATTTTAAGAAAATATTTCTTGTTTTAAGAAATATATTTCTCAAATCAAGAAAAAGTCGAGAGAAAAATTCTTGTTTTAAGAATTTGATTATCTCATTTTAAGAAAACGTTTCTTATTTTAAGTATTTTTTTTCTCATTTTAAAAACAAAAAACTTGTTTTAAGGAAATGGTTCTCTTCTTTTAAGAAAATATTTCTTGTTTTAAGATTTATTTTCCTTGAAATAAGAAAACGTCAAGTAATAATTTCTTATTTTAAGAATCCCAATTTCTCATTTTGAGTTAAATTTCTTATTTTAAGAAAATTTTTCTTAAGAAACATTTTCTTAAGAAATATTTTCTTGTTATTCTCCCAAGAGAATTTTTCTTGTTTTAAGAAAACATTTCTTAAAACAAGTTTTTTTTTTCTTAAAATAAGAGAATGACTTTTTGCTGTGTATCAGCTGCTGAAGATTGACGAAGTGTGGCATTTCCCCGAGCACACTGATGGTCTTTTCAAAGATTACGTGGACACCTTCCTCAAAATTAAGCAGGAGGTAAGATATTGATATTGTTTTGTTATGTTATTTTTTATATTATTTACATGTTATTTACTTATGACTTATTATGATTCTTATTCTTATTCTCCTTCAGGCAAGTGGGTTTCCGGCAGAATGCGACACGGACGAGAAAAAGGCCGAGTACATCACCGACTATGCTTCCCGAGAGGGCATTCAACTGGATCTCCAGCAAATTATTAAGAACCCTGGTTTGAGGGCGCTGGCCAAACTAATGCTGAATTCCTTTTGGGGTATGTATCATACTTGTGCTTTTAAGTTAATTAGAACATAGCGCAGTGGCTCATATTTTCTTTCTATTTTTCTTTATTTTTTGTATTACTAGGAAAGTTTGCACAGCGTCCTAACATGACCAAGGTGTCGCTCATCAAGGATCCATCCGAATACTTTGACCTGCTGTCAAGCGACGAAGTGACCGTCACGGACGCGAATTTTATAAACGATGAGATAATTGAAGTACACTATGAGAACACCACCGAGTTTGTCGAAACCAACGACAAAACCAACGTGGTGATTGCCGCCTTCACGACAGCTTATGCCCGTCTGAAACTCTATGGGGTTCTCGAGCAACTCGATCGCCGTGTGTTGTACTTCGACACGGACTCCATCATATACGTGTCCAAAGAAGGTGAGTGGGAACCACCCACCGGTTCATACCTCGGAGAATTGACCGATGAGCTGGACGGAAACCACATCACAAC
>JAOQGN010225213.1:0-10607 GCA_027564295.1 Himantozoum antarcticum | reverse complement strand
AACAACAAATTAATCTTGCTAAGGTATGTTATTTATGTAATAAATCATTTACAGATAAAAATTGGAAAGTTAGAGATCATTGTCATATTAGTGGATTATATAGAGGTGCTGCACATAATAATTGTAATTTATCACTCAAACCTGATAAGATATTGCCAGTAATATTACATAATTTGAGAGGATATGATAGTCATTTAATAACCAAATATTATAGAGGAAACAGGAATATATCAGTTATAGCCAACAACAAAGAACAATTTATAACCATGAGATTTGATAGTTTTAAATTTATAGACCCATATCAATGTTTAGGTACATCTTTAGACAAATTAGTCAAAGGATTAGGATCAGATGATTTTAAGTACATTAACTAATTTTCAACATCAAAATTATTAAAGAAAAAAGAAATATATCCTTATGAATATATGGACAGTTTTGATAGATTTAATGAAATATATATTCCACCAATAGATGCATTTAACTCATCACTAGATGGATATAAAGGAATATCACAAAAATAATATCAGAGAGTATATGATGTTATAAATACATTCAATATTAAAAATCTTGGGGAATATCACGATCTATATTTAAAAACAGATGTATTATTACTGGTAGATGTATTTGAAACATTTAGAAAAATGAGTTTGATTACATATAAGGTTGATCCATGTAATTATATATCATTACCATCAATGGCTTAGGATGCATTATTATTAATGACTGGAGTTGCACTTGATAATATAACTGATGTAAATATGTATAATTTCATTGAGAGTGGTATAAGAGGTACATTATCAACACCATGCTCATTGAGATATGCAAAGGGTAATAATAGATTTATGGGTGATAAATATGATATAAATAAATTAATTAGTTATATAATGTATGAAGATATGAATAATTTATATAGTTGGGCTATGTGTCAAAAACTACCAATTAAAAATTTTAGATGGATAAATAGTATTGATGAGCTTAAAAATAATGAAGGATATATAGCAGAAGTAGATTTAATATATCCAAAAGAATTACACGATTTACATAATGATTTACCATTTGCACCTGAACTTGTTGACAGAAAGTTAAAAGCAAATTTAAATGACAAATAGAAATATATCATACATCATAAAGCACTTGAACAATGCATAAAATCTGGATTAAAAATTGGTAACAAATAGAGAATATTAGCATATGAAGAGAGTGCATGGATGAAATTGTATATTGACAAAAATACAGCATTACATAAAGAAGCGGAAACACATTTTGAAAAAAAATTTTTTTAAGTTAATCAACAATGCTGTATTTGGTAAGTCTGTGGAAAATGTGCGCAATAGAATTGATGTAAAATTAGTTGCAGGATAGTTCGAGAAAGAAGTAAAAAAGTCATGTCTTAGGTATACAAAAGAAATGAGTTAATCACTATCTTCACCTACAGTATTAAGAACTAAGGCAGAATGTGTATTAGATAACCCTATTTATGTTGGCCAAGCTATATTAGATATTAGTAAAACATCTATATATGATTATTGGCATGGATATTTAAAACCTAAATTTGGTAATAATGTAAGATTAATGTAAACGGATACAGATTGTTTTATATTCTATGTTCAGTTGAAAATTATTTTAATATAATAGATATTAATGAATATGATTTATCTAATTTTGAAGAAAGTTGGATTTCAAATTTGAAATATACAATACAATATAATTAAAAAAAAAGAATAGGTATACCTAAATCAAAAACGGGACATGACATCATCGAAGAAGTTATTATATTAAGATCAACAATGTATTCAATATTATAATTTAATGGTAATGTTAGTAAGCGAGTAAAGGATTAAAAAAATACGTAGGTAAAAATGAATTCAAACATGAAGACTACAAAAATGTATTATTTGGAGGAGGAAGTAAAAATGTTGCACTGAATATGCTAAAAGACAAAATAATCATTCGGTATGTAATATCGAACAAGAGAAAACATCAATTGCATCAAATGATGATAAAAGATTTTATTTAGATAACATTAATAGTTATGATTATGATGATTAAGCAATTTGTAATTAAGTAGATTTATTTTTTTCCAATTTATTTTCTATACGTTTTAATTTCTCTAAGAAAAATCTGAAATATATTATAGAATATTGCATTGAGTCATTGTGAAATTCTTTTATTGAGTTATTTATCTCTTTTAATGTTAATTTCATATCTAATAAATCCTCGAGTTTTGCTTCAATATTTCTTATTGATATTCTAGCTTTTTCATTAGCATTCGTTTTATATCGTTAATAATTTGAATTTATCTTGACATCATATACGCTACTCCGCTTGCTACAATACCTCCACTAATTAATGATTTAGATGCTTCATGTGTATCAATAGTTGATCTTTTAACTCTCTCATTTATTTCAATAAGAGTTTCTGTTGGTTCAGGTTCTACAATTTGTGATGGGGGTGGTGTGCGTGGTGGTGGTGGTGTTGGTCATGGTGGTGTCGGTTGTGGTGGTGTCGGTCATGGTGGTGTCGGTTCTGGTGGTGTCGGTCATGGTGGTGTGTTATCTGTTTGAGATACAATTGAATTCCAATTTCCATGTGTAGGTGATGGTGGTGGTAATTTTGGTTTCTGTACAATAACTTTTCTTGAATTATTGCATATCGTTCAAGATTTCCAGCAATAACTATTTTATCATTAAAACCAGCAATACTCTTGCACCAGCAACCAGCAAAACGCTTAGTTTGATTTAAATTTGATGGAGTTATACAGGATCCATTACCGATCACATAATTAATTTTATCCTGGGTTTTGCTGCATGCATCTTCAAATTTTTAATAGTTTGTTCTAATGATTGTTTGCTGTGGAGCAAATAATTAACCAATACTAAAAGTTGTTGTTGAAAAGTGAGTGAATTACCATCAGCACCATCTACAGATGCTCTAGCCTGTGCTTGTGCTCCCAGTAAACAATACACATGCACGGATGCTGTCATTTAATCTGACTAATCCCGGTGCAGTAAATCCATTGGAATGATCTGTAATAACTCTCACATAGTTGAAATAATCTCGCTTTGCATATTTCATAGATATGTCTATATTGTCATTTGCTTCATGCTCAAATTGAAAGTAATTTCCCCAATCAGTATTTCTAACTCCTTTTTTCCCAATATCTCCATATTTGTTTTCTATCCCAGTTGATCGATTATTTGGATGATCGTAATATGACTCTACTTTTCCGTATGGTAGTCCTGCATTTATAGCAATTCCCAGAGCCATCCGCAGGTTGATCTAATTGTGGAATATCACTTGCACTCATATTAAATTCATTTAGTAACTTATTATACTCCGTAATAGAGTATAGATATTTGAAAGGATTAAAATCATTCTCGAGGCTCATGCACACTCATTTGATTAAATATATTTTTTCTCCGGGAGAAACCCGGTGCTATGAAGTTGCATATATTTATGTAGAAACCTCAATCGCGATGTCTCTATGCAAGTCAAGTTCTTGGTTTTTTTTGCGACAAATTTTATTTTTTCTCCACTCTTTGCAACTGTTTCAAAAAATCTACTTTTATACCGTTAATGTCGTATCGTTGAGAGTTGAAACCTATGAAGGGAATTGTTGTTAGGTGTTTGACGAGAGCTTTTCATATACCACATAGATTGGCTCTGCTGGCACAAACTGTGTTTGGAAAGAGCAGTCTTTGAACTTTGTCTACCTTTCTTCCGAATCCTGTATGATGGAATCCAGTTTCCTCAGAATGACCTCAAATTTCAACAACATTTCCTCTCCCGCACTCGTCGCTGCCTCGAATGTGTATGTTACAAACTCTCCAGTGCAGTCTTCAGCTGACATTTCATCCTCTGACAAAGTATTTTGGATCGGTAAATCCTCCAATGTTGGAACACACGGAAACACTTGGGAGCTGGTGACTAGATGTAAACTCCATTGTTTTTGTGTTTTCAAGAAGATCGTCTTTGGCCAAACAGCATTCAATGTCATACATGAGTCCGTAAGTAAAAAATCGATTGTCATCTCCCACTTCTATTCCCGCTTGTTCTTTCAGACGAGAAAATCTGATGGGTGGGTTCTTAAAGTCGCTTCCCACTTACTTTGGATCGGTTTCGTTGTCTATTTGGCAACGACGGCGTAGGAGGTGTTGAGGTCGAGAATAAGTCGCTTGAGAAGTGGAGCACCTGAAAGCTGTAGCGTACTGATCAATATCCTTGATGAGGCTGAAATGTTTCTCATACAGATTCAGGTACATTTCACCTTTTTCCTTCCTTGCTCACCGACATTGCTTTCTCCGTCTTCGCTACACCACTACAATTCGTATACCGTACAATTTCTGCAGGCCTATTAAATCCGAGCATTCATTTTCTCAGAGGTCCTTAGCTGTCACTCCCTCTCGATTAAACTCTTTGGCAAAAAAGTGTACGGAGAACTGATGCTAACTTAGCAGTAAAACATTTGAGATGTTTCTTGCATTGACAGGATAGGAAATCATTCAAACATCTGAAGAAGCATATATTGTCATCAAAGAATTTTCCAGAACGAAGGTTTTTTTGCATACGTAATATATTCGGATTGGCTCTTATGTAGTTGGGGAGGTGGTAGGGAGCTTCCCCAACTTTACCCATGTGTACAATCCTGTACAAGTAAAATGTCACATTCGTTATCGTGTGAAGCATCTACACTGTATCGGGTCTCTGTTGTGCCGCTCTCACATCGACGGTCGTAAAGTCGTTTTAAAAGTTCACCATATCTCCCTCATCAGCAATACTCCTGGGTAGTGTAAACAGTGTGGCCTTGTTTGCGGGTGAGTGAAAATATCTCAGTTCGTTGGTGACTTTATGTTGCAATATTACTACCATACTGCAGTTGATCTTAGATCCTAAATTAAATCCTACATCTTTGATGTCTCCGAATCCCTCTTAAGCATTTCGAGTATGTCGGGTGCATAGTTTTCGTCCGCATCCCACATTTTAACACTCGGAATGATTAGTATTCTCAGTCTCTTATATTTTGTCTTTGCCGAGTGCCAGTGTCTCGACACGAGCGCAAAGGAGGGGACCGAAACGGGAAGTAAGGGAAATGGGAGGGACCCATACCTCGTCTACATTCGCTTCCTCTTCGCCTTCATTAACCTCCACAGCATTAATATTCATGCTGACTTCATTTTAGTCCTCCAATGCCTGATCTGGAAGTGGTGGTGGTGGAGGTGCTGGAGGTGGTGTCTCTGGAACTATCGATGTAAGTGTGCTAATGTCGGAGCAGGTTGATATTCCTACTAAACTCTAGCCGACAGACTTCACACAAAAACTGTTTTGCGGATACACCATCGTTTGTTTTTTTGACATTTGGGCACGCTTCCTCCCTCCTGAGTTATCCCACTATCATATTCACCATCATCGGTTTACCTTTTGTGGAGTCTGTTTTTGTATCTATTGTGACAGTCTTTTCTACAGAAGCTCATTTTGCATTTGTCACATACAAAATTTGAGCTTCACCCAAGCTTATGATGTGATTGTCTATAATGTTCCAAACACCAAATAGAAGGATAACTTTTATTACCGATGTTGCAGATGTGTTTCTCCTTCTCCATTTTGACTTTACTCATTTCAAAAAATCATTTATAAAATTTTGAATCATTTATTCGGTTTCAAACATTCATACACTTTCGAATGAGGCCCGCACACACCCGCACACACAGACCTTCGAATCAGTCACACATTTTCGAATCATTCTCCCACTTTCAATTCATTCGTTCGCTTTCAAATCCAACATATACTTTCTCAATTTATCATGCATGTTGGTTCCAACGCATTATTTGTGAACAATCTAATAAGTACTTACATTTACTTCACTCTGAATTCAAATAGAGATGAAACGGTTTTCATTGCTTTAATCCAATGGTGACGTTAGGAGATATTGCTTGAATGGAGATTGGGCATTTTTCCTCCTTTTATGCCCTGCAAATTCCATCCCTCTGATTTTGTTCACCATCGAATCCATTAGATGACACTCTTATCTCCTCTAATCAATCAAAACAAAAATTTTGATTGCATCTGAATAGAAAAACTATCCAATTGTAGATGGTGGAGGCACTTTCGAGAGGCGCTATTGGACAATCTCCTAGTCATTCCTTCAACTGTGCATTATTGCTGGTTCTCTCGCCGAGGAAGGAACATCCTATCTGATTGCTGTTAAAGTGCCAAGTATTCGAAGGTTGTGTATACCATTTCAAACCATTCACACATTTTCGAACCCTGTTCACACTCACACCTTCGAACTGTTCTCACACTTTCGAACTGTTCTCCTACCTTCGAACTCTGTTTACATTCACACCTTTGAACTGTTCTCACACCTTCAAACCCTGTTCACACACCTTCGAACTATTCATACACCTTCAAACTGTTTTCACACCTTCAAACTGTTCTCACATATTCTAACTGTTCTCACATCTTTGAACCATTCACACACTTTTGAACTGTTCTCACATCTTCGAACCGTTCTCACACCTTCCAACTATTCTTACACCTTCGAACCATTCACACACACATTCGAACTGCTCTCACACCTTCGAACTCTTCTCACACCTTCGAACTGCTCTCACACCTTCGAACTCTTCTCACACCTTCACACACATTCGAACTGTTCTCACACCTTCAAACAGTTCTCACACCTTCGAACTGCTCTCATGCCTTCGAACTCTTCCCACATCTTCCAACCATTCACACACCTTCGAACTACTGTTCTTACACCTTCCAACCATTCACACACCTTCATGCCTACAACCAATCAACGGCTGCCGCTCGCACCCCACAACCCCTCCCTCCACCCTAAACAATAAACTCCCACCGCCCCAACCCAACCAACACCACCCCCCCCAAACCCACGCACTTTCCAACATCTTAACCGATTATACCTACCTGGGGTGAAATTACTCCATTTTATCTTCAAACAACCAATCAGAATGCAGTATATTCCCAATATTTACACATCCGGTGGTAAAAATACTCACCCCTTGTTGCTGATTGGTTCATTTTTGAAATACACTCATATCATTAGTCAAAAATCTGGGGTCAATGAGTACTTTAGGGACTTCGAAAGCCCTAATATACTACTACCATAGACTTTCCATCTTCTCTGAAAAATCTTGATTGGCAACCTTCAGCAGCTAGTTGAGATCAAGGAGTTGTAGAACTCCTTGCTGAGATTGGCTGGAGGAAATCCTGATGTTGTGCTTTAACTTTTTTCTATGCATGTTTTTATATTTGAATGAATGTGATCATAATCATGGTGGTACATCTACATCTAGTACACAGCAAGCCCCAAAGGACAAAGGCAAGGCCAAAGTGCCCACGTACAATATACAGTAGAGTGCAGAGAGCTTCATTACGTACAATGCACAATACAATGTTATAAATATAATAGTTAAACTACTCGATTTAAAAAATTAAATAATAAAATGGAATATTGGGTTCGTAAAAATGAAATATCAAATCAGGAAAGGCTACCATATAAGTCATCCAATGATACAGGACGTGCATACTAACACAATCTAATATTCTATACCAAATCCTTGCTGTATAATAAGTATAATATAATGTCTCATATCTGACAGTTTGAGAAACTGTGACACAAGGGAAGTATGAGACTGAAGGGAACAACAAGCAGCATATTATAATATATTTTAAATACGCGTATAATGTAGCTATTATAACATCATAATAATTATAACAGTATTATGGCTAAATGCTGCAGCGTAGTTATGATGTATACACATAATCTATGCTATAACTACCAGAGATGAAAAACTAATAGAAGGAATTGTAAACAAATGTATGTATCTAGGATAACTATGCTGTGTATCATAGCGAGTAGCAAAACGAGCTCATATATAGGGCAGCTTGCAGTCCCAGCTGAGTAGGATAAAGTCATGTATATCCATGTGTATGCCCATTACCAATGAGCATTGTGAATGCCTGCAACCTTTTTCACAAAGTCTGCATGAGAAGCAAACAGCTTCAGATCTCTGTTTATATCAGTCCATTTCACACCAGTGGCATCGTCCCCTAAAACAATCGCAAGCAAACATAAATAAATTTAAAGTATTGAAATAGAAAGCAATAAGAAATTTCATTTCCGACTAGTTGGTGTGTATTCAGATAATCATGCTGCCAATTTCCGCAAAATTTAGTTTTGACAAACTTTTGTCAACATTAGGAATAATATATAACATATAATCATGTGTAAAAAAGGCATGTAGTCTGTAATCATTTACATGACTGTATTTATATCACATGAGAGAGGGAGGGGGAGATGGAGAAGGAGACAGGGAATAGTAAAGAAGGAAAACAGAGATGGAGATGGAGAGAGAATAAAGAAAGATATGGACAAGAAGATATGGCGAGGGTGGAAGAAAGTAAATGCAGATACTAACAGCAGAGCAGATGATTGTCACGATCAAATTGTAGGTATTCGGTGTCCAAGTCTAGTTCAGCAAGCAAATCCCTCAAATTTACACAACATTGGCAATTGAAGGTACTTGCCATAGCGGTCACTGATAGATGTCACCATCCCAACCACTGCTATGGTACCACCATAGTCACTGTAAGACATCACAATTGGTGTAAGTTTATTTCGTATGTAAAATTTATATCTGTATAATTATTATCGCAAATACAAGGCAGTGTTTGCCATTATCAGCTATTTATGCTATTAGTTCCATCACCAGTGGTTTGAAGTTCAGATGTAATCTTCTGTTTACCTGCTATGGCATCAATGAAACATCTTTGACTTGGGGAGTCGTATTCTACCGTTTATATTATCTCGTAATAATTATCGTTGCTCACCTCTTTGCTTGAGTGTCATATTTGATTTGGGAGTTAGTTGTGATATGCCACGGTTTGCAGTTAGTTGTGATATGCCACGGTTTGCAGTTAGTTGTGATATGCCACGGTTTGCAGTTAGATATTAGAACAGGAACAGGATGATATATACGAGAGTAGGATGATCAGTTTGGCATAGCAAAGTGTATGTGTATGTGTATGTGTATGTGTATGTGTAGGTCTAGGTGTATGTGTAGGTGTATGTATAGGTGTATGTGTAGGTGTATGTGTATGTGTAGGTGTATGTGTAGGTGTATGTGTAGGTCTGTGTAGGTGTATGTGTAGGTGTATGTGTAGGTGTATGTGTATGTGTAGGTGTATGTGTAGGTGTATGTGTAGGTGTATGTGTAGGTGTATGTGTAGGTCATTATAAACTCGAGTAAGTCATAAAAAGTATAATACTTATAGCACTTATTAGTACCTGCATGCAAACGAAAAACTCCAACCGATTTTCCATCCCCATCATGGAAATTATATGCTTGTGTCTCCATCCAGGAATTGTCCGTGTTTCTAGGGTCATCTACATAGCCTCTATAAATCTAATACAACATAATTATATTATTATTATTATTACATAATAATGTCCTTTACACCAAAATTACAGATTAACAAGTAATATTAGTAATATCAAACATCAAACCAAGGAGCGTCACTAACTACTGTTACATGATGCTACAATTTATGTGATGCCCATTGAGCAGCTTTATAGGTTTAAAATGATCCATCTAGCTCTTTATGTTTTCATAATCATCGATCTCACACATAATTATAACACGGCAATAAAAGGCATAACCCTGCACTTCCACGCCAAATATGCGGCAAGTCATTTTAGAGTAGATTACAAGACTGCTGATGGAATAATTTGGGGACAAATACCATAATTCTCACATATTGTCACATTTAAAGTGAAGTCGTTGGAGGGCATGGTATATTAATTTAGTTAAAAATGTCATCTTAAAGTTTTTTCAAATTTTAACGTTCTCTCTCTGTCCTCGTATGGCTGGGTACCCTTAGAAAGCTACAGTACTACTTCGTTAACTGAGCCTATCATACTAAATGCGTTAAGAGTTGTTTACTATAATTTGTGTTGATCAAATAAAAAACAAACAAAACAAAATTTATACAGATAATATATTTAACATTGTCTTTACTCCATGAGATAATTATGATAGGAAGCTCATTAGCAATGTTGACATATTATGCCACATGGTGCTCGTGTTTGCTTGTAGCAGCGTACATCTGCTGGCTTCCTCCCTTCAATGAGCAATGTTCGCGTATTCGGTTCAGCTAAAAATCGGTAGTAAAAGTGAATATCCAAGATGAGATGCAATGGAATAGCTCACCTCCGTTCCATTGCGAAATATATTGTCTATGAGTTGTTTGACGTATTCTCGTTGACTTTCTGACACCTCCAGTGTGTTTAATGCTTCTTCACCAAACTCCCTTTTAAGTGTGACTGATATAGTTTCTCCTGCATCAATCATACCCTGTTAAAACAGTTCATAAGTTAATTACACATTGTACATTGTGTTTTATATGGTCTTGTAATCAATTTATATCTCAAAATAAAAGGTGTATTCATGAATACAAAATTAATTAAATGCAGAATTAAGTGCAAATTAATAGAATAGATGAAATTAGACTAGAAATGATAAAATCATGACCCGCGAAACATATTTTTCTAAAGGTTGTAATATAAGTATTAGACTATACTTTGT
>JAOQGN010225102.1:0-10608 GCA_027564295.1 Himantozoum antarcticum | reverse complement strand
TACGGTATTGGTAGATATAAGACGTGACAATGGTGAAAGTGTTCCATTCAGAGGTGGGAAGGTAATACTAACACTACGGGTTTCACTTGATAGTGGCTATGCTATTGTATTACCACGTTAAGCAAGGCTCAACCACTGAGTACTATTCATCTTAATAAAACTACTGGATTAGTTTAGGATAGATTATAAATAAAGTATATAATAATAATAATATTAGGATAGATTATATTAGGATAGATTACTTCTGGTATTGTCCGTTCTTTCTCTCTTAAGTCTATCAGAGTAAAGTGGGAAGCTTTTCTCTAGCTGAACTCCTAGCTGTGACTTCTTCTTCTTACCCTGACTAGTATGACTGATGTAGGGTGACACAGCCTGACATCTTCCCTATATTAAACAACGAGAGTGTATTCAGTGCTAAGGTAAGGTAACTGCTAATGCAATTAAATCTAAATGCCTAAAGAAATTTGAGTTATATTTTTGTTTTAAATTTGCATTAAGTTGGGCCAGTAAGAAAAGTTATTCGCCGGTGTCGAATTCTGCTGACACCCATTTGTGTTAGCCCTATTTACTTTTTAAGGCAGTGGGGAGGGGAAGGTAAAAGAGGAGCCTTATATAATTATAGTAGAAGACTACATGTATATATATTAATGATATATTAGAGAGATTCAGCATGGAGCTATCAGCTCTACACCGTCTATGGCGAACACAGCGCTTTAATGGAACGCTTTGTCTAGCTGAATTGATTTTAGCACGATGTCCTTGTCCATTTGTTAAATGAGAATTTTTAAATGTTTTGAATGTGCTCATCTAGTAGAGGTCGAACTCAATACGGTCGGACTAGCAACACCATTCTACGGCACTGATATGTGTGTGTCATGTGCCTCAACACCATTCTATGGCACTGATATGTGTGTGTCATGTGCCTCAACACAATTCTACGGCACTGATATGTGTGTGTCATGTGCCTCAACAGCATTCTACGGCACTGATATGTGTGTGTCATGTGCCTCAACACCATTCTATGGCACTGATATGTATGTGTCATGTGCCTCAACACAATTCTACAGCACTGATATGTGTGTGTCATGTGCCTCAACAGCATTCTACGGCACTGATATGTGTGCGTCATGTGTCTCAATCTCAACAGTGTTCCCAGAGGACTCCGTCACGCTGATACCTCCGTGCTCTATTATGTAGATCTCACTAAAATTGTTGCAGTGAGAGTTGTCCTCTTATTGACTAACTCTCATAAGGTTCCCATTATGATTTGATGTCACAGATTGGTAAACCTTTCACCTTTCAGTTGTGCGCAAATCATTACAATTAAATATCATACAAACTCCTATTACTACATTTTTATAGTCCTTATTTTGAAAATTTGTATCAATGATATTGTGCTGCGAAATGTGTTGCCGCCAAGAATGATCGAAATTTAAATTATTTTAGCGGATGCCTTTTATACGATGGTATCAGACAGTCAAAACTTAAAAATGCTGCTACATGCTGATATATAAGCACTGCTATATAATATTGTAAGACGAAAAATGTATTACTCCCACTTTGAGCATTGAAATAGAAATCAAACTGAAATTTCATATAATTGACATGTGCAAATTGAATTATGGCGCTGTATGCAGTTGTATGCTATTAGCTAGGTGAGCAAGTATAGTGTAAGTAATAATAGTAATCTCAATATTTTATTATCTAGATAGATAGTAACTATGCAATAGAGATCCCAGACATTCATCTCATATAAAAGATGCTTTCGCGACAATGTCCATAAAAATAAGTTGGAAACACCCATTCATTTTATGATAAAATGTGTCACCAGAAGCGTCGTGTTTAAAATATATTTGCTTGATCAACTATATTTATTACTTACTACTTTTTAAACATGACGCTTCTGGTGACATTTTTCATCATAAAACTTTTAGCTCGAACAAACCTTTTTAACTCATTCATTTGCTAACCAAGGAATACACTTTTATGGCATTATAAGTAATTATTTATAGTGATGCATACTGTATTATGTATGCGACTTTTTAGGGCGACTTTTTAATCGAATTAGAGTGAAATTTTAATGATATTTCAAAAACAAATAGCAGACTGAATTATGTGCTCAAAAGAAATTCGGTCTGTTCACAACCACATTTTGAAACTTGGTGTCCATGGGTAAGATTACTTAGGCAATTAGACGGTAACAACTATATATGCTCCTAACGCTAAACCCCAAACCTCAATCCTCAATCACTCATTTGCCAAATGGCATTTACAAAACATCCGTATTCCTCTCAAAAGAGTAACTTTGTTAGCAAGCCTAATATGCTGATAACAATGTGACTTACTGAGTGACTTACTGAGTGACTTACTGAGTGACTTACTGAGTGACTTACTGAGTGACTTACTGACTGACTTACTGACTGACTTACTGAGTGACTTACTGAGAGTACAATCACCAAGTAGTTACTATCCACCGAGTTAGACAGAATCACTACGTTAGGTTTGAAGTATTGGTAGAAGAAGTCATGGGAGTTCTCAACTAGCACATCGCAGGGGAAATGTTTGAACAGCTCCATCTTCTGCACATATTCTATGTGGATGTTTCTCTGCCTCTCTAATGGATTCTTTATGATCTCATCAAAGTCCTGTCAATTTATGACATGGTAAGGTAGCTTCAATGTAGTTCACAAGGTAGCAACATGTAGTTCAATCAGAGACAGCAAAAAGCAAAAGTCAGCAACGTTTTTGATAGTAGCATTTGCATTAAGAGCGTAATATTTTATGGTTATATATATATTATATAATTAATGATAATTGTCATAAAAATATATAAAAATAAATATAATTCACATAATATATTTTATAAATATAAATATATAAATATTTACTGCTGTTCTCTAGTCTTACAGTGGCAGTGGCAGATGCAGTCAATATTGGTGACTTTCAACAAAACTTGGGCATCTAAAGCCAATTCCACAGTCTCGGCCTCCAACTCCATATTATTTGTAGCTAAACCAATATTATGGTATAAATACATTTAGCTACAATCAACAGATTTCCATAATTTATATTAAATACTCACAGCTTTCTCGATAATCAGCAACTCAACGTCTGTCTTACATATTATTGTAGCACTACGTTTGTTCCCTGTGATCAAGCCAATCTCCTGCAATGCACAAAACACAGTCATTATTATTTATGTGATTTTATCACGTTCAGAAGTGGTACACTTGCTGCTTCGTCCACTAGTCCAGTCAATAAGAAATGTATCGCTTAATTTGACTAGATTTAGGCTATTAGAACAGAAGTAAGTAATTAAATTATAACAATAATAATTTACATACATGTATATAAGTCCACCTAATACATTATTTTATTGTCATAACCTATTGCTGATCATGAGTGCAAACACAGTTTATCTCCTATATTTTGTCAGGTTCAACAACAAGCTTAGAAACAATAATCTCCTCTGTGGCTGTTTGTGTTCAGAGAAATAAAAACAAGACAGCAAAGACATGTTTTAAAAACAATGATATTAAAGAGTCAGAAAATTGAAAGTGAAAAGACTGTGTAACATTCAAAGTAAAGCAGCTACTGAAGCAGAAGCTGTTATTTAAATATTTCTCATAAAATTGTTGCACTCTTAACTTGGAGGCTTTGTAAGCCTCTGATGGTAAATATTTGGCAAATATCACACAAAGATCAAACTAAACTACTAAAGTTTTTATATTTTATCACATCTTGTCATCATAATATTTTTTTGTTGAACAATTTCGACTTTACATAATTGTGAATTTCAATGCATCAAATACTAACAAAATTTCAAAAGTTGTCTTCTCTAGATCATGACAACTCTGAGCGGTTAGCAAAGTATTAGGAATTTGCAAGCCAGTGTGTCACAACTAGCGAAAACCTATATAGCTGGCTGTTAGTGATTAGCATTAGCAATTAGCAATTAATAATTAGAAATTAGCATACCCCAAAAGCTTCTCCCTCTCCAAGCTGGTTAACTGTCCTCATGAATTGTCTCTGGTTATGTCCACTCGTCTCTTGTATGTTGATCAACACAGTGCCAGATAGCATCAGGTAGAATGTAGTCGCTTTATGTCCCACACGTGTTATCACCCTTCTAGCTTCATACCTTTCAAATAAAATAGTTTATCATCTACAATAAGTTGAAATATTTGAACCGATGTTTTATAATGGGTCAACCCTTATCCATTTTGTCCAATGGCATTATACGAATACTACTTGTCTACCGCAGGTATTCACTTGCTGTTCACAAACCAGAGAGCCTAGGGCTAAAGATCTCACCAGAGGATACTTAGTAGAGAAATTCTAGTGATTCACATGGGATTTGAACACAACACCTTAATATGGAGGTGTCTGAGCTGTTGCTCACCGTCACTGAGCCACACAAATCCTCCACTGACAAGACACGTTGGTCCTGCCAGCAATTGTGCTTTTGTGTCACAATAATAATATACTATATCCGGTGATCAAAGGGTAGGAATTTTCTCACTGACATTTTTGCCAGGGATTTTAAAAAATTATATATGAAAATGAAAGGTTTATCCGCTTTCTTACTTACAAATGTCTTGTCAGAAGATTTCTCTAATTTTTCGTCGGAAGATTTGGTCAATGTCTTGTCGGAGTTCTTTTAAGAAGAGAGTTTGTACACTTTGAGCACTGACTATATCTATTATCTTTGCTATACTATGCCTTACTGATACGCAACAATAAATTCATCTTGTCGTATCCTATCTGTATTTCAAACTATCCGGTTAGCATATTCCCATAATTGTGATATGGAAGTTTTGAAACTCCAAATTACAATTCAATTATTACGATTGTGATAGAACCATTAAGTTCACTGTTGTATAATATTAAGATGGCTTGTCCTACCGCTGATATATCATGACTTGGCACAGTTGGTCTTGAATGTGGTCAGGATAGTCTTCAAAGGCCGTGTGTCCTCTCAGTAGCGTCTTTATCTACAAGTGTCCATATTATTATTACCCATATATTGTTGACTCACTAAATACAGAGACGCCTGTTAAAGGGAGAAAGCAAACTATTGGAATTATGCAGTGGGCCACGTAGATATCACATAGGCCTATCTCGTGGGCTGAACTCTATCCTCAGAGCTGAGCTGAGCTAAGCACTATGTGGATGTAGAGTAGCCTGGGCAGGCTCTCAGTGGTGTGGAGGAGAATCTGATTTTGGGAGCAGACAACTCCAAACCGATTATTTAGCTTACTTTATTAACGTCAATTGTTATTGCCATAGACTTTGCCCAAAGGGAATACTCAGATCTATGCATACCGAAAATAGGTTGCATATAAGGGGAAATTTTCACCTCGAATAAGAATATGAAAAACATCACCACAATAATTGTGTTTTATATCTATGTACAGAAATTGGCGCATGTAAACTGGACTTTTCATTGTCAATGCAAAATATTTGATATAAGTATATAAAACTTTTGTCCCTTTTATTAGCAAAAGTGTTACATAATCTGCACCGAATTAAACAGAAGAATTTTAAATCAGAGCTTTATATTTAGAGTGCGTTGTGAACTATGACGCCTTGCCAATTGTTGTTTTTACAAACAATGCCAGGCTTTGTAATAACAGGCTAGAATGAGATATGTGACATACCGAAGCCGAAGTTCTTTGTTTGTTTGTATTGTTTAAGGTGGTAATCCAATAGCAGAGATAGTCGAGGGAAACCCACCTGGCCTCCAGTATTTTACCTGCTGATCAGAACACAGGAAACAGAGAGACAGAGAAAAAAAAATGTTTAACACCAGCGGGAATTGACCCTGGAACTCATGATTGAGGTGCTGCAATCTTAACCACTTGACCATTTCTTCTACCCAGTTGCCTGTCAGCTGTCTGCCGAAGTTGTCTGCTCCCAAGAATGGGATTGTCCCAGGCTCTCTCTCTCTCTTCTCTCTCTCTCTCTCTCTCTTCTCTCTCTCTCTCTCTTCTCTTCTCTCTCTCTCTCTCTCTCTCTTCTCTCTCTCTCTTCTCTCCTCTCTCTTCTCTCCTCTCTCCTCTCTCTCTCTCTCGCTATCTCTCTCTCGCTATCTCTCTCTCGCTATCTCTCTCGCTATCTCTCTCGCTATCTCTCTCGCTATCTCTCTCTCTCTCTGCACCACTGAGAGTCTGCCTAGGCTCGCTCTCTCTCTCCCTGCACCACTGAGAGTCGGCCTAGACCATCTCTCTCCCTGCACCACTGAGAGTCTGCCTAGGCTCTCTCTCTCTCTCTCTCTCTGCACCACTGAGAGTCTGCCTAGGCTCTCTCTCTCTCTCCCTGCACCACTGAGAGTCGGCCTAGGCTAGATGTAGACATGTTGTATGTGTAACCTACCTGTCTACATCTAGCCAGGTAGGTTGTACAAGATTGCCATGTACAATCTTGTCTAAATAGTCTTAGTCTAGATGATCAGAAGGCAGCACATTGAGCCCTATCGACATGGTAAGTTTGCACACATTGCTTAGTTCTAAATATATTTAGATGTTAAGATTAGTCGGTTTATCTAAAAGAGTCTTTGAATTTTCAGAAAATTTTAATTAAAAATATGCTTAATCACCTCGCTTCTTAGATTGCCATGATGGCAGACTGTCAATGCAGCACATCAACATTACTTCAAATATTACCTGTCTGTATTGAGCTGGTGCCATTCAACTTGCCGGCATTTTGCTACTCTTAAATAAGTTTGTCTTCTCCACAATTTGCACTACCTCGCTTACTCACTTATGGTTTGGTGCTTGGTATGTGGGTCTTGGAATTTGGGGTTTTGTAGTTCATAATTAGAGGTTTGGGGTTTTGTGTTAGGGGTTTGGCAGTGGTAGTGGCAAAATGTGAATACCGAAAAATTTAGAGTTGCCAAGCGTGGCGGATTCGTATTAAGCAGGTACTAACCGTACGAATATGCTCGTCACTTCGAAATTTTGGAGGAACTGTCAGCACAGTAGCAAGCCTTCCATGATAACTTGGTGTTGTCTGAAAATATCCACAAAGACAATAAATTATCATATGCTTAGCAGCAACATAATAATTGTATTGGACAAATTTTGGGTTGTTCTGTGTTGTTACAGCTTTGGAGAGATGGCTTAATGGTAGAGCTCCGATTAGGGAGCTTGCCTCCGATTAGGGAGACCTGGGTTCTAGGTTGAGTCAAATAAAGTATTATTTACTGCTACTTTCCTGCCTGGCTTTCAGTATCAAGGATTACATTAGCCAAGTGCTTCACCCTACATTTAGAGAAAACCTCTCAGCGATTAGCTGGAGACCAGATCTTTATCGCAATAGACAGTCTCTATAACATCACGTTGAAGACTAAAAGCCTCAGAATGGTAGCATCATTTAACAGCCCAATACTTAGTTTCCGGAATTTGCCATCAGGGCGTTATGCCACCATCAAGCATAGAATCATGCTCAGGAGACATTGTTTTAGGTCACACTGTGTACAATTATTAAACAGTATTTTCTTTTAAACATGAACTTTATCTTTGGTTTTATATTTTGTCTTAGTGTAATTTTTTACAGAGCACCCTATATAAACAATATCTTTTCTCTCTACAGAGACGAAGAATAAATAAATAAATACATACATATTTGAGGCTGGCCTCAAATAGACCTCAAATTGAGGATTTTTCTCACTTGTGAGACAGCCAAACAATATTATAGGTCCTATAAAGTATATACAAACATTTCAGCACTGCATCATATAAGCTCTCTATAAAAGTAGCTATAAGGAAATTATTACATGGGTACTTTGGCTAGTCATGTGACGAATGTCATCGCCATATGGTCTGGTATGACATCACAATGGCAGTGTCCAGTTTTAAAAATAATATATCCAAAAGACTATTGCACCCCTAATATTCAATTTGCTTATATGTTTATTTGATTAATAATTTTATGAAGCTTATAATCAATCTGAAATTCAGAAGAATTACCTACAGCCTTCCTTTAGGCCACACTCAGTTAATTGTTCGGACTGTGTCCACACTTTTCACCTGCACATGGGGGTGAACGAAGTGTTTTGTTTTACCATTTTTCATGTTATGGGGTTCAAAAGACGGAAGACAAAAATGTTTTTTGAATATTTTCTGCCACAAGTTATGAGCACGAAGTTATTTTTATTCTGTCAAAACAATTTTGAATTTGGGGAGTGCTAGGATTTTGTGATCTTGATCATGGAAAAATTTAAGCTGCTATGCAAAAGTACAATAAAATTGTGAAAAACACATGTGAATGCCAGCAAAAATTTATTTTTGGCTGCATTTACAAAATTTGGTTTGGAAGCCTGCGAGTGCCGGTAATAAAATGTTATACTGGCTCAGTCACAAAGGGTTGTGATCTATTACACCGTGAGTTAGTCGTTTGATTTTTGCATTCACTAATGTTTGGAACAGGCGTGAGTAAGGAATTTGATTTTATTGACCTTCAAATTATCATGAGTGAGTAGACACAGACCTAACAATTTACTGAGTGTGGCCTTAGTTTGCTACTACCCAGCGGATGAAATTTGCACTAAAAAGTAGATCAAAAATAATACTTGGTGAAATTAGCAAGGAAGAAGATAAGGAGTGAAAGTGAGAGTGGAATAGCTCGACTTCCTATTCCCAGACAACACTGGGGCAACAGAAACAGACGAGCTTTTATGGCATCCAGTATTTGGTTTTAATAAATATGATCTACTGTGAAGCTACTGCAAGACTAGGAGTGGAGAAAGATTGGACTTGTGAGTGCAGGGCACTAGAGTACATCAATGAGTTGGTTGTAGGAAGAGTGTGCAACCAAGTTAACAACAACGTGAATGAGGAGAAAGAGAGTACTCTCATACTTAGTCGTACTCACCCACTTATCCATTTTTCTAAAGCCAAGTATGCTATCAAAGTGACTCTTGATGCTGAGCGTCATCTGGAGCAGTGACCAGTTTGGATTACTTTCCTCCTTTAGATACCTCTTCAGTGACAGGTTCATCCTTACTATCACCCTAATGGTTGTAGCAATCCTGTAAAACCTCTGTGACGTCTGTAACATGTATATTGCAATTTATCTTAGTATTAAAGAATTGTATCTGAGAAAATGAGCAGCACTTTTTGATGACAATTTAGCTGGCATCTGCCCTCTTAACGAAATTTTAAACCACCATGCAAACCATAAATGCAGATTGCCAAGGCTCATGTTTTAAATCAAAGATAATAATTACTTCCCTAGAAAGTCCTCTTTTATACAATTATACCATTAAACCCCAAGTTAATTAAATAATTATTAACCCAAGTTAAAACTGTGTTATTCTCATTTATTTTTAACAAATATCTATTTTGATTTCAGGGTTATTTTTATGCTAATTACAGTGATTAGAACACTTCAGCATTTACTCTGCTCCTGCTATAATTGGCTAGAAAGACTGGTATGATGACATCACTAATTTACTGACCTTCTCATTCAATCTTTGCTCAGTAGCTCGTCTATAATTTCCAATATCTCTTAGCTGAAGGCGTCGTCTTCTCAAGTCATCCTTACCTAATACCGATACCTTACGCTCTCTCTCACTAGCCAGCACATCCTTGTTAATGCCTCTTGCCTCTGCTATCTTAGGCAGACTGAGGAATAGGTCAGATATTCTCCTGGCAGTAATTACTTTCCGTATGCTCGCCACTTTCCTGGAGGGGGCAATCCTTGATACAGCCCTACTAGGTGGTGAAACTCTGGCTATGGAGGAGCCAAGGTTTATCTTTGGCGTCGAGTAGTTTGGGGCATTTCCATGCTGCCTTTCCGTGATAGAGTTAATAGGAATCATGATTCAGTTTTGTCATACCTAGCAATTCAGCTCCATTCAGCTTCACTCCAAAAATTGAAATTTTGTCGATTGGTTTGATGGAAGTATAAAGACATAATGCTACTGTAGTTTGTGCAAACTGAACAAACCTGTTAATGTGTGACATCACATATATAATTACGTTTCTCACTATTGGCTAGCAAGTCAACTCCTTATATTATTCTGCCTATCTTTCCTATGCATAGCAACTCGGATAAAAATGATAAGAATAAATTACTGATAATCTATTGTTAACTCAGATATCACGATTTACGATTGTTTTATGTAAACTAGAATTTGAAGTTAATATCAATAAGGTCAATATTTGTTAGTGCGTATCTAACTGTAACCATACATTCAAGTACAAATATTATCTAATATAATATTGTAATATAATATATTACATTATCTAACAGACGGACAACATTAATATTATTATCATATTATTATATTATTGTATTGTTATACTATTAAAATGTCTATTATTATCTTATATACATATATATGTAACAATTTGGAGAAGTACTTGAAATGTTTCTTATCCAACTTTATTACGCAAATGTTCAAAAGTTTGTCCAAATTGTTATAACTTCACTCTGACTTTAATTATTTTAATCATTGAGCACTTACTATAACTTTGCTGAACCTGAACCTTTATATATATATATATTTATATATATATATATATATATATATAAACATAAGTGGGTCCATGCGGGGTTTTCATCAAAAGTTTTCCCCAACTCTGGGGCTCCGAGGACAATATG
>JAOQGN010224991.1:0-10609 GCA_027564295.1 Himantozoum antarcticum | reverse complement strand
AAATATTTTTTATTTATTTCATTAACCATCAACAAAATGTGTGCATGAGGTATTTATAGTCTAAAATGGAATAAGACCATCAATTTTAGCTACTATGATGAGGGAGGTATTTATAATTTATTTGTCTAAATTTTGTGATGAGCAACTCGGAGAGGTACCTTTTGGAGAACGAACGAGGTTACACATATCTAATAATCATTTAAACTGGACCTAAATGTAACAAACAATTTTTCGATGATCAAACTTAAATTATGAATTGGTGAAATTCAAAGAGGATAAAATAATATGGTCTTACTTGAAGATGGCAACGACGTCATTAAACTTGAAGTATTGGTAATAGTCACTAGACATAGAGTGGACACAGTCTTCATTCACTTGACTGCCATTCAAAGAACTATTGAACTGTATCTGGAGAAATCTGGCAAATGATAAATGCCATGTGAAGGGTGAAAGTGGAACCACTGGTGTAGCCTAGAAAATATATCAAGAGAATATTACAACATTAGTTTCAATATTATATGATGTGAACCACAATAATTATAAATATGGGACTAATGCTCTGGTATACCAAGTTCATATCTTGCTATCAAGAGCGCTACTAGGCACCGGGTGGTACAGAAACTGCCACATCAGGTCAAGGTATGTCACTAAATTGAAACTAAAATAAATATACTGAGCTTTGTATCGTATTACCAGTTGCCACCATCCTTGATTGATTGATTGAGAGGATAATGGGCAATCTAATGTCATAAACTGCATTGAAAATTGTTTGAGCAGTATGGAAGCCATTGGCCAATTACCTTTCTACATTTTCTACACCAACGCCAGGTGACAGTGTTGCTCTCAGAAGTTTGGGTTGAGTTGTATTTGTCTGTTTGGAGATCAGTTACTTTTCTTACTATCAGGTACAAGCAGCTTGTTTTGTGCACAAATCTCTTGATGTGATCTAACATTGAGACTTCACATTCAGCACGTGGACACTTATAATCAGGTCTAGGAATTGAGATGATAACAATACATAAAGCAGACACAATGAATCAAAATGTGAGGATGTGTGCGATATTATGCTACTAGATCATATTGAATAAAATTTATGTTTTATTGCCATTGTTCATTGTAAATAAAACAACATTGAGAAAACAGGAGCAGAGTAAATGTGTTGAAATTATGGTGATTATTCAGTGTTTAGTCATTAAGTGTCATTGATTAGTTATTGACTGATTGATTAGCAATTGATTACGTGTTTAGTCAGAATGGGTCTCAAAATCAGAGATTATAATGGACAATATTGTCTCCACTTACCTAAAGCAGTAGAGGTCCAGAAACTGACCAAGGGTAAGATCATTCCTACCATAGAAATGCATACGAACAATCCTGCAACCAATAAATGTGATAGTTTAGATTTTGCTACGGTAGATAATTATGATGTACGAGTTGTCATATCCAAATGGTCAGATGCTCATTTCTGATGTGGAAAAGTTGCGATCGCCAGTAGGTCTGGACATACCAAAGAATCGTGTCACAAATGGCATTCACAGTTTTCCTACTAGAAATCCAAGCTAACCTAATTCCCTAATCACTGACTATAAAATTACATAAACGTTATGAATAAAAAGCATAAAATTACATAAAGGCTACAATCTCTCACCAAATAAAAAGGAATGTTGTATTTGTAATACATGTATCGGTAAAAAAACTTTTAGCATCTACAATACTATCATAGTATTACAAAAGCAATAAAAACTGATATTTTTGTTATAAGGACAGGTATAAAAAATTATCATCATAATTATGTTCTACATAATAATGTTACCTCCAACTCAACAATAACCTCCAACCTAATTTCTTCCACGTATAGAATTACCAGCAGATTTGACATCAAATTTTGCGATCGTTAAATGGATTATAATTAACATTTTTATGTGATGCATACACCGGACAGTTGATGCCGGAATGAGAGTTGATTTGGCAGGAAGGATGCTATATCATACATAGATTGAGCTACTATTACCATGGGATTGGCGTAGCTTTTCCGCACCTTGTTAACAGGTGCGGAAAAGCATCTGATAGAAAATAGATGATGATTCTCTACTCTGTCAAAGGCCAAAAACTAGAAAGAACCTCTTTCCCTTCAAAATAATTATGACACTTACCATGGTTTGACACATGAGTACAATCCGGCGTCTACTGTATAGCTACTGAACAGCACCGAAATACCTTGATGATTGTTAATATCAAAACAGTCAACCTGCAAAGAAATGTTTCAGCTACACCAAATAATTACTTTAGTATGGTTATGAGAAATAATTGACAAGCAGTGAACCAAACTATAGTTTATCTTCAGAGGAAATATATTTACAGTTACCAGTTTGAAACAGTGTAAATTTCAGTCAACTTCTAAATCCATTAATGTAATGCATGTGTCAATGTGTGCTATCAAATACTTACTGGTTCGTTTTGATTAGAGGGTTGCTCAATTTCGTTGAAAATCCTGTGACGATCAAATGACGCAGTATGGATAGACAACCTTCCTCCTGAAGCTCTGTACATAGCACTTAGCTTCTGTTATAGAACAATTATCCAATACCTCAACAGCATATCCACATATCAACTAATAAACCGATTTGAGTGCACCATTTCTCACAAATGTTCACATTAACTGTTTAATATAACTGGGTTGCAAGATACGTAAACAAATGAGTGATAGTGATGAAACAGATGACCACTAATATAATATTACATTATACAGTACATCACCATAATACATAGATATATATTATACATGGTTGTATAGTGATAGTAGTTGGCCACTATTAAAGGTGGCCAACTACATCACATGGGATTGTTTCATGACATGACATACATGTATTACTGCCAAATGAATAATAGAACAAGGACAGCAATGTTTATTATTAATGAAGTTAAAAATAGTTAATTTTTAATTCATGTGATTTAGTTCATACGTAGCGATATTCAGCTGACAAACCAATCAAGTAAACTGCAAAAATATTAATAAATAAGCTAAAAAATCTATCACTGTTACCGTAATAATCGAAAATACGAGTAGAACGTACCTTGAAGTTTTTATCACTTGCTGAACAGTTAACTCCCCATTGGACGAATGGATGGGGATCCTTCAACTCAGTGGCCATTGTGTGCATGCTGGCTGCATCCAATCGATGGTCGTACATCTCATTCGTACCACGACTTCTCATTTCAGCGGGGACGTCAGATACCCCTTTGACCAAAGCAATAGTGGAAATTATTCAATTTGAAAAATGAAAGAAAATTTAAAATATTGAAAACTTGCCAAGGTAAATCCGTAGGTATATAAATATATACCTATGTATATATTTCTAAATCCGTAGGTATATATTTATATACCTACGGATTTAGACATTATCACATTTAGGCATTTAGACATTATGTCGAAATTCAAACACTTAGATATCATCACATTAACATATCACAATCTGTATTACCATGATCATGAATATCAATGTCTTGGTAATACAGAAGAGGGCGATTGCTCAAGCTGGTCTCTCCCCATCCTCACTATAGTTCAACCATGATTGGTGACAACTATTGCATGGCAAAACCAACCAAGCTATAGCTGCATTCAGTATATAACATTAGGCCTACTCTATATTTTATATTGCTAACATTAGTGACAAAACGTACACATACTAATTGAAACAGTAAATAGTTAAAATAAGGTACAGTTCAATTCTTAAGAGAAGTGGCTGTACCAGAAGTTCCGATATAAAATTTATCAGTCAGCAACAGTTGGCGATAAGTTTCAGATCTAGACAATGTAAGGCACAGCAACTACACAGCGACAAATAGCGTGACTACTTGTACCTGTCAGTAAAGCAGACCAATAGCGTGACTACTTGTACCTGTGAGTAAAGCAGACCAATAGCGTGACTACTTATACCTGTCAGTAAAGCAGACCAATACCGTGACTACTTGTACCTGTCAGTAAAGCAGACCAATACCGTGACTACTTGTACCTGTGAGTAAAGCAGACCAATACCGGGACTACTTGTACCTGTCAGTAAAGCAGACCAATACGGTTGAGCAGCAAATAGTTGTCTAAGATTGCTAAGCCTGCCCTTCTCTGTCTCAAAGAATGGTGGATGGATTTTCACAATTGGTGAGTAGTCCAGTATGACAGTGTTTAATATTTGTCGGAATGTAGGGATTTTCTTGGATTCTATATCAAAATCTGTAAAATAAATCAATAACAGTATATAAATATCTATAAAGAATATAAATTATCTGAATAGAAGCATATTATTATAGTGATTGTGTAATACGTACTACATGTACTATACGTAATACGTATTAATACATAATAATTATGATTAGAATATACTAATTTGAAGTTGTGAAATCTAGCATTGCCGATTTTCAAGGAGGCACAATTTTTGGATGTGAATAATTTGTTCGCTTACTTATTATAAAAAGACGGGCAATTGGGGAATTAATGAAATTAACTTGCAGGGTTTCATCTGATGATTTAAAGTTAACAGTAAAACAAAATTGATAGAATTGTCCTTGTAGCTTGTACCAGTGCACTGGTCTAAGCAGCCGCAAAGAATACATATACTTATACTTTCAAACACTATGGGCATGATACCTCAGCTCAGAGCACTTTATTTAATGTAGCACTTTTAACATAGTGTGTATGTGACTTTAAAAGCGAATGTTGATAATACAAGAAAATCTGCCTTACCTGTGAACTGATAGACATTTAGATTGCCAGAAGATGGAGAGGGTGACAAATCTGGAGAATCGCTCATTTTAACAATCTCAATGGGCTTTATTTGATATAACTCTAAAAAAATAGAATCAACGCAGAAATGGCAGTATTCTATTATTATGCTTGGTAATAGTTTAAATTGGTTAACTTCTAAATAAAGGAGTCAAGGTACGCAGATCCAGTTTACCTCCTTTGGCATGCGTAATAAAAACTTGCTCCAACGCCGATAACAGCAATTTTCTCACTAGGCTGTAAAAATGTGCAATTATTATAACAGATTGCACTGTTGACAAATTCAACTTTGACGAATTGCACTTTCGACAACATTGCACAACAAACTGACACCTGTCGAGCAATGCTCTTTACATTATAAACAAAGTCAATAACAAGACAGATCTCAAGCAACGCACCTCCAAAAATATAATTTACTTACCAACAGAATCACGGCTTTCTCCGCTAGTATGCCGCCGTTTGCGTTTATACGTCAGTTCAGATGGCGGTGAGGCAGATTGGTCAATCATGTAAGAGATCTCTAACTTTGCATGATAACAGGCGTTTATCAATACCAATAGTATCGGCTTAACCTGTAAGAATAGAACATTTAAGGTTTCACCAAAGTACCACTATCAAGACTTTGTTGGACACAAAATGTTTACGAATTTATATAATTATTCTTATGTAAATTGGACATTCAGTCATAGTACCGGATATCCATAAATCCATATGTTGGAATGTTGATGCTCATTCTTCTGGATGTTTACATATCTCATTGCTTTTTGCACATGCTTTATTAAAACATATTACTTATTTACCCCTCGTTACTACCTTCAACGGGTTACTTGGCTCATTTCTTAACTTTGTAACATATTTACCAGTGTTCTTTGTGACTGAGTACAGAGCATAGTTACTGCAAAATGCTGTGAAAGAGTAAAAATGTATACCCTTACCCCTAAGTAGCCTCTACGGTGGTAGATACCCATGAGGTAGGTAGGCCCACATTCTGCTACTTTGAGCAGTCTTATATTTTTCACTGCCAATGATTGCCCAAACCATTATTCATTAGTTCTTATGCATTAGCAACATCACCGTATACTGTAGTACTGTATATAATAGTGTACTGCAATATATAATCATCAGTAGTTGTACTCTGGTTGTCAATCCTTACCTTGACAAGTTCTGCAAAGTTTTGTCCTCTTAACATGACTGTACAGCCCAGATTGGCTGGGCAACCACTGAACAACATCAATGTTTTATAGTAACCTAACAAAATACAAATCAGCTATTACATTTACATAATTTCATGAGTCTATAATAATTGTAATCAGGGGCGGATCTAGCACTGGTGCTACGGCACCAACTGAAAAATTTAAAAAACAATTTGTTTTTTTAATTGTATTTTATATGATTTTTATTGTTTTGATCATTTTTCAATTTAGTGTTTCAGTTTTTGAACATTGAACTAAAGCCCTTACTTTAAAAATGCCTATAGATGATTGATATTGTTATGGATGTGCATTCTTGCCTCTTGATTGTGTAGGCAACTGCCAGCCTTCCAGCTGCACTAGTGAATATGCCTGCACCCAGATTAGTAGAGGACGGATAACTTCCCATATGATAGAAGCACCTTATATGCTGGCTGCAGGTGTACTATTATACAGATGTACCCTACAGATGTACTATACAGAAGTGGACTGCTACTTTGTATTATCTAGCCAAGATCTATCAAGTTATCCATGGGCTGAGAATATATGGACACTTCACCATACAGTGGCATTGCAATACACATTATATAATTATCTACTTAACTCTGCTTAACTATATTGCTATGCATTCCATATATATGAACATTATAACATTACTGGCTTTAATCCTTTAAGTGACCATAGCTACCATTGCTATTAATGTTGTCATAACTCAGTATGCCTCAGTTCTTGTGTTCCTACTGAAGAGGTTAGATGCTTAATTTGACACTCGGTATTATACTACTTCTTCACCTGTCTTCATCCATTGTTGTGATCTCCAAGGGGCTAATAAACTTACCACCTAGTTTGGGCCCGCAAGAGATGTCTTGTTTCCTTGTCTTTCCATTAATGCTACAGCAGGCCATTATTGCTACAGTAGGCCATTATTGCTACAAGTTGCTACAAGGCCATTATTGCTACATTATTGCTTCACCGTTTAGAAGTTACTGTCTAACAGTTTCATTAAGCGGTATATAAGCGAACTAATTATTATTATTATTATTACAAGTGATAACTAAAAACATTGAGATGAAGTAAATGATCTTTGCAACTCCTAACAGCTACAGCAAAGTCCATTTCAATATTTCATATTTTGTGACCTGTATGTTCGTGATGTAGTAACAATAATAATTGGTTGGCTTCTTCTATCCCACTTGCACGCACCTGCCAAACACAAGCAGGAGTTTACTTTGTAGACATTATAGTGGACCCTGTGACCATTACTACGGCCATTCGGTCACGGAGTAGTGGTTACCGGGTACAAACACATGGCAGGGATATGTCGCCTTACCACCTAAAATCGATGAATTGCACCATAGGGTGTTATCTTCCCAAGGCTGTTCACCTTGGAGATCTGCTGCAAATTCGGGTACGGCCTAGAGTGAAAATCACATTGCCTCCCTCAGATTGCCTCCCTCACATTGCCTCCCTCACATTGCCTCCCTCAGATTGCCTCCCTCAGATTTTCAAGGACCAACGCCAATGTACCGGAACTGCCATTACAACACTTTACTCTACCCGACTCGGCTACGCCAACCAATGAGTGGCATCTCACAACCGTGCTATTCCTTTGATACAACTAATCACCGAATAATTATATTGATGATTATGCTTATGCTAATTCCCATATAGTTACATGTATTCTAATCTCACAGCTGATAACTCCCACACTGTGCCCTCTGACACAGCTGCATGGGCACAGCAAGGAGTAGAGATATCCTCTGACATTGCGCCACTCACAGTTCTACAAGCTCCAACTATCACAATGAGAGTCTGTAACATTGCTCTAGCTCTTTGTCTACTCTTCCTTGGTGAGTCTCTAGTGCAGTCATACACCAGGGGATAGCAGTAATATCCACCCCTGGAATGCTTCACGGCGGTGGGTAACTCCCAGTGGGCTTAACTATAGTTGCAAAACGGAGCTTGTCAAGACAGGCTATGTTGGCACTGAATGGTTAGGAGCTAGAGCTGTGCTGGGCTATTATAGGTTAGAACTGAGTAAGTGACCACTCTATGTGGTGTGAGCTCTGGGCTGCTACATAGTTGCACACAGCTACTGTAGAGGTTTATAGACCAGATATTTAGCTCATCGCAAAAGACGTATTGTAACATTAATCCCCATTGAAAAGGGTGGCAATACACATGTGCTAAGCATTCTTCCTCACATTGCATCAATTGCTTCCTATTATCATTATGTGTGAGGGAGGCATTGGTAGATCTATCAATCATCTGACTAGGCTGCTACCTTCACTGTTTGGGCCACATACCAGTATCTACATAATATTCAGCAGTCTGAAGTCTTTTGTCTTAGAGTTGTCTGCTACTGCAGACACATGGGGTAGACAACTCTACTTGTAAAGTCGTATTCTATTTAGCCAATATTAATTGTAAACTTCCACTAACAAAATCTCTGATTGGCAATTCAATACTCAATGATAATTGTATATAATTATCTCAACTCAGGTCATCTTCAGCATTGCAATTGCAATAGAATGCATTTGAGCACGCAGAGCTCATTGCAATTGCAAGGCAGAATCCCCATTTCGGTTTTGACTTGCAAAGTAGCTCAAATATAGGTGGTGAACATTTGTTTGGCTGCCATGAGATTGGAACCGAACACCTTGGATAAGATGTCGTGCTGATACCCAGAGATTTAACCATTATTTCTTGAGCATTGGTGGCAGCTGTATGCACATGCACATTGACGCACCCTATTGACGGACATACCTGTATTGTTTTTGTATTTAATGTATTTTAGTATTGGCAGTGTGTAATATAAACTAACATACTAGAGTAGAGCCTTTGAGTCTGGCTATTTATATACCCATCATTACGGCTGTGATAGTGTCACATTGCTGCATCGTTGGGTGACACCTAGTGGGTGGTACCTCTAGTGGGTGACACCTAGTGGGTGGTACATCTAGTCATACCTGATAGCAGACACTAAACTCTTATGTGTTTACAGCTGTGACAGATGGCTGTTATTTAGTCAGGTTTCCAGTCTGTGGCACTGACGGTAAAACCTACCATAATGACTGCTACCTCAATATAGCCAGCTCCAGACTTAGGAAAGAGTCTCCTAGTAAGTGTGCAGTCAGCAGCTGCTGTCTATGTCCAGGGTGTTCTATATCTGTGTAGCTGCTGTGCTGTCTGTGTGCAGTCAGCAGCTGATGTCTATGTCTGTGTAGCTGATGTGCTGTCTGTGTGTAGTCAGTAGCTGCTGTCCATGTCCAGGGTGTTCTATGTCTGTGTAGCTGCTGTGCAGTCTGTGTGCAGTCAGTAGCTGCTGTCCATGTCCAGGGTGTTCTATGTCTGTGTAGCTGCTGTGCTGTCAGTGTGTATTTTGACAACTCCGTATAGACATCTCTGCTATTTAGTCTTGGACAGACATCAGTCGTCAGTAGAGCTGAAACTGGTCCGGACAAGACCCAGTCTTGTCATTAGGGTGTAGGGTACCCGACCCGCCAGTCCGGGTATCACCTTGTCAAAGCCTGACAAAGTCCAAAGTTATTAATACCAATTATTAATACAGTGTCAAATATTGAACTGTTGGCGTCAGTTGACCTATGCTGTCTCAACTACTAAATCTAAATTATTGTCACAATTCATTAGAGAAAATAAATCAAAAAATAATAAGAGAAATAATCAGTGTCCTTTGCACGTGTTAACCCGACCCCATATTCTGCCCCAAGATCCGAGTTCGATCCGGTCCATGACCAATTTCAGCTCTAGTTGTTAAGGGCTTGATAATTTGACCAATAGCATAAGATGCTAATATAGCATATTATGCTATGCTATGGAAATGCTATTGCTATAGCCAACGACCAACAGCATATAGAGCATACATGTAGCACATGGCTATGCCACATTTTAACAATACCACAGTTCTATAGTCATCTGGAACGTACCGTACATGTTCTTCTTTGGTGGCTTGTGATTGTAGATGCTGAACCACTGACTGTGGCCTATATGGGAGAGTGCGGCAAACCACTAATTCTACCCACTCAGGATAAAGATGGAATGTAGTGGGATACTGATACTAACCATAGCCATGCTGCCTACGCGCTGCCTACCTGTGCTCTGACTTGTCTGTATTACAGTCTGTAGTCATACAATACACGATACTAAACTAATATTCAACTTTGGCATAGTATAATCCCATTGTGAAACAATGGGTCGGCAACTTATCGGTAAATGGAATCCATGACTAACCGCAAATTACAGTTTTAAAAAGCATGAGAACTTAGGCAATAAACGCCTAAGTTTATTGCCTCACTTCTCATTGGCATTGCTCATTCTCATTGCCTAAGTTCTCATAGGCATTGCTCATTCTCATTGCCTAAGTTCTCATTGGCATTGCTCATTCTCATTGCCTAAGTTCTCATAGGCATTGCTCATTCTCATTGCCTTGCTAAGTGCTCATTCTCATTGCCTAAGTTCTCATAGGCATTGCTCATTCTCATTGCCTAAGTTCTCATTGGCCTTGCTCATTCTCATTGCCTCACTTCTCATTGGCATTGCCTAAGTTCTCATTGGCATTGCCTAAGTTCTCATTGGCATTGCCTAAGTTCTCATTGGCATTGCCTAAGTTCTCATTGGCATT
>JAOQGN010224770.1:0-10611 GCA_027564295.1 Himantozoum antarcticum | reverse complement strand
TAAATATTACTATACTCGTGTTGGCCCCGCCAATACCATCTTGCTCTCTGTGTACTGTCTTGTCTAAATAATCACAAGTACAAGTTGCAACAGGATTTGGAAGTGGCACCACCTACACTTCAGTAATGCAACTGTAATTGTCCATATAATCTCAGCAACAGAGCAGCATGAAGAGATCTTGTAATAGGAGTCATCTGTACACATAGGTATAGCCATGTAAACAGGATCTGAGGTGCTCCTGTCATCAGGGAAGTTATCCGTTATCCGAAGTTATTAGTTATTATTAAGTTAGAGTGTGATGAGGCTTCCACGCTGGTGATCGCCTTCCATGGATGGACATCTGTCCTATGAGTTAAGAACGAATGTGCATACATAACATGATTCTTGTCATTTCACTGTCAGCTCCCTAGGGAGGCAGTTGTGCTCTCACTAATAATAAGTGCAATAATCTAAACCCATGTGGCATAATAATTTGCTTTTGATTGCATTTCTTTTTTGAGCTGTTTCACTTTACTGTTTTGCAGTAACGCAGTGTTCTAGCCGAGGGCTATATAAGAGCATTTCGGCACTCTGAGCCATGACAATGGCCAGATTGGCCGGTTGCACAACATAATTAATGTGCGATTTCTCATGATCTCCTCTCACCCAACATTGCCTAGATTCTCTAACCATTGCTGCCCTACTCTTAGGTAGCAGGGGACAATCGGTACAATATTTTTTATGTACAAAGCACAGGACAAATAGGCTTTTGAACAGTTTCATACCTAGCTGTAACTCGTCTACGTATTCTAAACAAAACTTTATAGCTCCAGCAAAAATGTTATTACATCTAAAATTATTTGTAGCAATAAACATTATTCATATTCTCAAGAATTAGATTAAATTAATTAATGAATTAAATTCAATCCTGTTAAAACGAAACCTTTCCTCTCTAAATTCAAAATCTGTACAAAAGGCAAACTTTGCTAAATGAAACCATTTTTCCTTTATTTAATTTGCTGATTGAAAGCAATGATCTGTTGCTGATTGGGTGAATAAACAATAAATAGGCAGATCAGCTGATCATAAAGTCCTGGTATCCAAAGGTAGTCAAATTAGGTTTGATAACGATCTAAATGTCTCAGAAAGAACAATTTCAATAAACTTTTGTATTGTTACAGGTCAGCGTAGAAGTGATGTCGGCCTTCTTGGGGACGGATCTACATGATGCAGAGGATGTAGAAATAGCACAAGCAGTTGTAGATTCTGTAGAACCTTCTGAGCAGAGACAGTTCTTACTTACTGCAGATAGCTGTGGAAGAACAGCATTACACATAGCTGCTAGGGAAGGAAGGTCTGATGTAGTTATATACTATTGTAGTATATCTATATCTCTGACTGATGATGAACTGCTCCTGAAAAAGGATAAGTTTGAGAGAACAGCATTGCATTACACTGCCAACAAAGAGATAGCCAAACTGCTTGTAGAATCATTGCAAGCTGAGAAACAAAAAGAGTTGCTACTAGCTGTCGATAGTGAAGGTAAGCAAACAGCATTACATAAAGCTGCTGATGAGGGTCGACTTGATGTAATAGAATATTTTTGTGGACGACAACTACCTGATGATGAACTTTTACTAGTACAAGACAAGTTTGGAAGAACAGCATTGCATTATGCTAGGACATTTGATGCCGCATTTGTGATGGTAAGATCTGTAAAACCGGGCAACACAAAGGACTTTATAAAAACTGTTGACAAAAGTGAGAGGACTGCGATACTCTTTGCTGATGATAATAACAGATTTGAAGTGGCTATGTATTTGTTGATGAGATGCATAACATCTGATGACGACTTTTTCGCGTTTTTGGAAGTTGCTGGGAAAGGTTATTTGGAGCAGCTGATTATAGAACAGTCAAATGAGTTTTCAAAACAACCAATTGCAATGAGGAAGGCGGCGTATAATGCTCTTAATACAGTTGCTGATATACATGCACCCAGTGTATCAGAAGCATGTGAAAATGTAATGCCAAGTGATGAATTATTCATGTGTGCTGGCGGCAATGATGAGACAACTTTACACACTGCACAAAATACAGATATAGCTCAAGCACTTGTAGAATCTGGAGAACCCTCTGAGCAGAGACAGTTTATACTTACTGCAGATAGCTGTGGAAGGACAGCATTACACATGGCAGCCAGGGAAGGAAAGACTGATGTGGTTATATACTTATGTAGTGCATCTATATCTCCGACTGATGATGAATTGTTACTGAAGAAGGATAAGTTTGGGAGAACAGCAATGCATTACGCTGCCGATAAAGACATAGCAGAACTGCTTGCAGAAGCAGTACAACCTGAGAAGCAAAAGGAGTTCCTACTAGCTGTCGATAATTTGGGTAAACAGACAGCATTACATAGAGCTACTGATGAAGGCCGACTCGATGTAATAGAATATTTATGTAAGCGACAACTACCTGACGATGAACTATTACTAGCACAGGACAAGTTTGGAAGAACAGCACTGCATTATGCTAGGACATTTGATGCCGCATTTATGATAGTGGATTCTGTAGATTCAGGAAAATCACTGGACTTTGTAGGAACAGTTGACAAAAGCGGGATTACTGCGATACTACTCGCCGATAATAATGACAGATTTCATGTAGTTGTGTATTTGTTGTTTCTGTACCTGAAATTATATGATGATGACTTTGCCGGGCTTTTAAAAGAAGCGGATAGTGAATCGTTTAAATGGCTTATTTTAGCGGTGTCAAATATGTGGGCAGCACACCCAATAACATATAGGAGGTTAGCATATAAGGTTTTCAGATTTATGCATAGTATGAAAACACCTATGTGCCATGTTATACACGGAATATTGAAAAATGTTATGCCAAATGACGAATTATATATGTCTGTGAGCGGGCGTGATCAAACTCCTTTACATGCTGCACAAAATAAAGAGACAGCTAAAGCACTTGTAGAATCTATAGAGCCAGACAAACAAAATGGCTTTATACAAGCTGTGGATGAGCATCAGCAGACAGCTTTACATAGATCCACCACGAATGGGAGAACAGATGTAGTAGAGTATCTGTGCACCTTAGACACTCGTGGCCTGATACTGCAGAAGGATGCATTAGGTAGGACAGCACTACATTACGCCAACAGTAAATGTGTAGCGCAGCTACTTGTGAACTCCTTAGAGCCAGCTAGAAAAGAAAGATTAATACAGGCAGTTGACGCCGATGGGAAAACTGCTTTACATATGTCTGTAGATGGTTGTAAAGTAGAAGTAGTAGAATATTTATGTAGTAAATCTATATTCGATAATGAACTGTTACTGATGAAGGACAACTATGGTAGAACAGCACTGCACTATGCTACTAATGTATATGCAGCACGAACACTAATTGAAACGGTGGCTGATAAACCCCATTATATCATAGAGAATGAAGACACTGATGGACAGACAGCGTTACTGTATGCAGCTAAATGCGGCAAAGTTGAAGTTGTGCGCTACTTGCTTAATTATCTAAATGCAAACAGTGCTGCCCAGCTGATGATGAGGTTGATAGAGAAGACAAATCGGAATGGACAGAACATGTTTCATCTTTCAGCAATTTCGTACCAAACAGAATATCTATATGACGCCCTTGAGGAATATCTACATATGGTCGATTTAAAAAAGATAATGCTGACTGATGTGTATGGCAACACCCCTTTGAACTATATAGCAGCTAAATACTCTACAAAGAGATTTGCCAACTTCATTATGAGGTTTTCTTCAGGATACAGACAACATCTGGTTCGAGTAAAAAATAAAAACGATGCTGATGCTTACTCGATTGTGCAGAGAAAAATATTTTCAGAGCCGTTTTATCTCCAAACAGTTTTATGTCACTATGAGAAGAATTACGCACAGAGTGTTACAGAGAGTAGAATCATACTAATTGATGGTGCACATTATGAGGCATTAATATCACCAGAGCAGCACATTAAGTATGACCCAGATCTGCTGAAAGTAGTCAAGTATTCTCTAAATGAGTATTCACTACTAGACTCTGCATACATCATCTCACATACTTTGTACTCTTGTGCTGCCAGAACTAATTCTGCTACCGCTCGGATGTTACAAATTTCACATACCAGAGCTGGTGATGCTTCAACGGTAAGCACATATTCACTTCTAACTCAATAATTGTGGAACAATTTGTTATGAGTGAAGTAAAAATAAGATTTTGGTAAAATTATAAAATAATAACATAAAAGCCAAAGTGATTAGCCAAAGCCAAACTACATTAAAAGCATTAATTTAAAAGCTCTGAAATAAAAATGGATTTTCTGTAGTTCTCAGTTTTGCGAGAGCCTTATGCTATTGATTGTGATGTTTATCTAAAATGTCACTCAAAGGACAGTTTCCTACCAAATTTTTATTTATACAGAGTAAATCTACGCTTCAAATAAAATTCAAAATGACTGACATCGTCAATATTTCACTATTACACTGCTTTCAATGCTAAATATAATTATGTTTCAAGCCATAGTTATAAACTTTCTCTAGTCTGTCTTTGTCAAATTGACTCAAGACACCCATACCAAGCCTCTGCTACATATAATATTCCAAACAAAACTCTTGCATTGTAAAATCTGAACTTTCTATCATCTATGCTCACTCCGATACTATGAATATTTTTCTTTAAGATACGTATTCCACTATTCACTTTTGGTAATATTAATGAAATATGCTCTCACAGGCTATAATTGTCAACAGTGACACCTAAAATCATTATATGTTGTAACCTCCTGCTTCCAAAGTTGCGCAATCCAAGGTGACTGCTTTGATGATGCTGTGACGACCTCTTAGTTTGATGGGCATCTGGCATTCAAAATCATGTTGTCATCTTGTGACCAATCCTCAATGTATCTAACTGAGGCAGCCATGGTAGAATTATATTATAATATATGTGAAGCATGGATGTCGTCTAGCTGGTCCAGCTGTTTTATCCATTTATAATTGATTGTTATTGATTATTTACATTTGAATCGATGCTTTTATAGTATTGTAAAGGATTAAGCTGAACTCCGTCGATAGGCTCAAACACTTTACTAAATCCTAGGCAATTGCAGATAATTCAAGAAAGCAGCAATATTTCATGCTGTATGGTAGCAATTGTAAGTGGTGGGGGTCCCCCTAGTGGTGGGGGTCGGATTGCCTTGAAGACCATGACAAGCCTTAGCTTGAGTGCTTGCTGATAGCAAAACTGCACGTCAGGGTTTAGGTAGAGTTTTGAAAACCGGACAGCATCCTTAGCTAGAGCTGTTGCCATTAGAGTTGGAACTCTTAGCTGTTAGCACTAGCACTGTTAGCACTAGAGCGTCAATTAGCATTTGACAGGATAAAACTTGGTCAATAATTATGAAATAATTTTCAGGGGACGAGTACAAACAGTGTTGTAATGTTCTGACAATGATATAAAATGGAAATAGCCACCTCAGAAATCTCCAATTTCTGTTTCACAACTGTTCAAGTGTTGATGCTGGCTTTTTAGGATGACTCAGAGTCTGAGGATAGTGACGAGGATAGTGACGAGGATAGTGACGAGGATAGTGACGAGGACGAGGATTCATATCCTCCTGACACATTCTCCCCTGTGTATGTCAACTGTGATGAAGTTGATGGTGAGGCTGATGTGCAGCAAAGGTTGAATATGATGGATTTTCGTGACCAGCAGGGTAAACCCAAGGTATAAGGTCACTGACCAGCAGGGTAAACCAAGGTATGAGGTCACAGTTGGTTATTAATTGTTCTATAGTTCCACAGACCTATAGTTCTATCGTTATACAGATCTATAGTTCTACAGACCTATAGTTCTATAGACCTATATAGTTCTATAGACCTATAGTTCTATAGACCTATAGTTCCATAGACCTATAGTTCTATAGCCAATAGTTCTATAGCTACGCTATCGAACAATTGGCTTACCCGTTATTGTTTATTCTTTAATATTCATAATCCTTCATAAAAATGACTTTCACCTTCCTAGACCGCCGGGCATGACTGGCAGCCACACACACTTATCATTTCGGGCCGCTCCGAAAAATACACGTCACGATAGCGTTGAATATCTTTGATAATATTGGTCCCGCTATAGAACTCTATTATCTCTAGAGATAATGGGGGATTCTAAACCCGAACTAGTTACGATTGTGCATACTTGTGTCTTCAGGTAATGCATTGCATCAGAATCTTACCTCTTTTGACCATGAGCTGAAGTTATATTTATACAGACGCTGATAGCATTATTTATATTTTTTGTAGATAGTTGTTGTCTCCTCAGCTGGTGGAAAGAAATGGAAGCTTACCCCACCCGGTCCTGATTTCCTAATAATCACAACTACATTTTGTAACAGCATTCCAGACTCTATTCTAAAGTAAATTATAGTGTAATTTCTATAACTAAGCTCTTTACTCTATTCCATAAATTATTGAATTTGTTCTTTGAGCGGTACTTTGCTATCCCTGCTTTAGGGGGCAGAGATGGTCAACTCGTTAAGGTCATGGCACCATTACGAGGTCCTGGTTTGAGTCTCATTGGATTAAAACTTTCTTTTTTGGGAGATTCTTAACCCTGAAGTTGCTCCGTTTGTTCTGATCAACAGGTGGTTCTGGAGGCCAAGAGGGTATGTCTTGACTAGCTCTGCTAATTCTAGATTACCATCTAAAAACAATAGGGAACAGCGGGCTGTAAAACCAGCAGCAGCAACTATTTAACATCACTCTTTTATGGATAATCCAGGCATGTGTTTTCTGCAATTGCAGTTGTGAGCAGATGTACCCAGATAGTGAGACGTTAGTTGACGAGTTGAGGAGAGATGAGAGAGTGGAGTTTGTTAGTGTAGACTCTACTCTGTGCAGACGATACCACAAAGATGACATAGAGGTAGACATAAGTAGAAAAGATGAGACATCCTACTCCACAGAACAGTTGGTAGTAACTGGTGAGAAGAGAGGAAGAGCCCTCATCATCTGTAACAGAAGTGACAGAGAAGGCTGGCAGAAAGAACTGGAACATGCAAAGTCAGTACTGGGTGGACAATTCGGACTGGAGGTAATTTACATTCCTTACTCTACTGTATCACACTGCAGTAAACGAGTTTTCTGCGAGATGTAGTTCATCATTCACTGCAACACACACAAATTCTCTATATCTGAAGGACAACCAGCATTCCGCTAGTATTTCTGATCTAGCTAGTATTACTGATCATCGGTTGATCTGGTTGACAGACAATTGTATTAATGAAATTTTGTGAGTAGCTCTCAGTAGTGTCCTTTCAATATCAATATATGAGATTTTCGAACACCTGCAACAGCTGTTGATAGTTATTTATTGATTCCTTGGCTCTATGCATTTATACACAATGATAATTCATCTACAAGTATATAGCTTTAGGTGAAGTTATCATTCTTAACACTGTCGCAGATAGGTTGCTATAATTTATTTCAGATATTTGTATTTGATGGAAATGGTATTGTAATGTGTAGAATGCCTTGCTGTACCGGAGGAAATGATGCTATATTATAGGAATTGAGGGACAATACCTTCTGGGTTTGTGACACTCGTGCTAGTTACTGCGACTAGTTACTGCGACTAGTTACTGCGACTAGTTACTGCGACTAGTTACTGCGACTAGTTACTGCGAATAGTCACTGCGAATAGTCACTGCGAATAGTTACTGTAATTACATAGTTACTGCGACTATAGTTACTGCGACTATAGTTACCGCGACTAGTGACCGCGACTAGTGACTAGTGACCGCGACTAGTGACCGCGACTAGCTACTGCGACTAGTGACCGCGACTAGTTACTGCGACTGTGGCCTAGTGGCTTGGTTCATCACTGCTCATTGCGACAGTGAGCAGTGTATATTCATTATATATTTGCCTCATCCGCTTGGACAACACTTTTAGCAGCTGATGGCGTAAATTTCCAGTACATAAGCAAACAGCACTAATGAAACAGCAAATCGAAGGATTGTTGACAGGATGACTTTCAAAAGGTAAATCATCTTAATCAAGTACTTTCAAATTATCACAGAACTCCCGGATGTGCAGCTGTCGAATGCACATCTCATCTGTCGGATGCACATCTGTCGGATGTACATCTGTCGGACGCACATCTGTCAGATACACAGTGGTCGGACACACAGCTACCGGGCAGCTATCTTACAGCCCTCACAACATTATGAACATTATCAGGAGTTGTGTCATCTAACTTCCACGCTTACTGTTTCAGACAACAGTTCAATACGATCTGAGAGCGGAGGAGATAATCACAGCTACATCATACTTTGCTCAAGCACCAGGATATGGTTCAGTAATTGTTTTAGCTATCATGGGTCACGGTGATCTAGATGGTAATATCTGTGGTGATGATGATGTATCTACTTGTTCTGTACAGAAAGTACTGGATTCTCTGTGTAGAACTGAACTGGTAGCAACTCCCAAGGTATGATAAATTGCTAATGAGGTTAACTATGAAATGAAACAAAGCAATATATTTTACAGAACAACATCTGCATGATGCAGGAATCATCAGCAAATAAGCATAATTTATACGTTATGAGTACTGAAATGGACACTCCCTTGACTGCTCTGTATTGCTAGCAGCTGCCAAAGTGCATTCACCAAGTGTTTGTAAACGTCTCTGATATTGTAGCACTACTGGACTTATTGTAACAATAATGGCAAGACAAGAAACAAGACTTCTCTGGCGGGCATAACTGTAATAATAAGTTTATTCATCCTTTGGAGATCACCAACATTGGTGTGTGGCAACAAATGAAATATCAGCAGTAAATCAAATGACATCTGTATGCATGTGATAGAAACACTAATAACTGAATACTGGAATCATACATGTACATTCACAGCTAGATAAAATGGTAGCAGGTAGCTAAGTAATTTAGTGTCATCTAGCATTGTTCGTGAATGGTATAATTATGCTATGTCAAAGTAGCACTGCAAGGTAAGTGGTTAATTGTTCATGATTGCAGTGCACAAATATAGAAATTGTTCATAGCATTGGTTCCAGATACAGAAGCGGCTTGTGGAGAGGCTGAGTTCATAATAAAAGTTGTCTGTCCGCATAAGTATCGCCAAGAAAAGAGGTCCTGGGTACTCAGAATAGCAGGAGAGTTATCTTTCCTCTTCAAGAATGTGATGAGGCTTCTATACTGATGTAAACCTTTCAGAAACTAGGCGTCTGGCTTAAAACTGTCGTGAGAGGTACTAGCAACGTCCATTACAGTACTTCAGCCACAACGCCCACAAATATACTGAAATTGATTTAATTGCTTCATTTCTATCAGATAATATTACACTAATTACAATAACATTGATGATTTCAGCCCTACCTAACTAACCGTGGTAGGGAAGAGTGGGAGAGAGCCGCCTACTAGCCTGTGTTATGGTGATCTCTCCCCAACTATAGCGGACTAGTAGCCAAGGCTCTCATCTACTCAAAGTACTCGGATTTGATGGGTAGACAGAAATTTCAGTAGTAAAAGAGCACTAGACCAAATATTATGTATATGGCATATAATTTGTTTCTGCTTTATAGATATTGTTCATTTCTTTCTGTCGGGGAAAACTTGGGAATCCTCTACGCAACCGAACAAAATGGGCATGGGAATGCGAGTATCTGCCACAAATGTTAGATACATTTCAGGAAAAGACAAGAACAGGCTTTCCCCAACAGCAAATACCAGGGTTGGAACCACGCAGAAAGCTTGATGAGTGGAAGAGAAACCCTTTCCCCAATGCAAATGTTCCAGTAAACTGTTATGTGTGTTTCTCTACCCTTCCAGATAGCAAGTAAGTTATCCTGAAACTGAATGATATGCTACCAAAGCAGATGTGCAACTTCTGAAAAGTTGATAATATAAAGACAATAGAATTTGGAGGCTTTTATTCATAACACAATATCACTGTATCCATTAAACATGTTTCTATCGTTCAATTTTATTTCCCAAAACATAGTACATGTACATGTATTACCAATTATGCATGGCATCGTGATACAGTGCGTGAGCTGTGAACTGTGATCAAATGGTCTGTGGTTCAGCCTTTTCCCAAATCGGACCATATGTAGACGGCTATATGGTTACACCTAGCCTGGGCAATCAGGCCCACTGCAACTTAGAGTTATCTGCCACGGTCGCAAGGTAACATTGTGTGGGCCTGGGTAACTTGGGAGTCGAGCAAGAGCCTCTTGCTCGACGGAAGTTTGCTCGCTCAGTATCTAGCCTACTACAAACTACTATCTCGGCTGTGAGTTTGCCATCGAAATTCAAGAGAACTAATTGATAAATTTATTTGAATAATATCATAATTGCTATGAAATATTACCAAATATTTTATTTGTTATATAATCTGGTTATGAGACAAAATTTCTCCGAAATAAGTCTAAGGCGTCACCATCTTCTAATGCAATTGATGTCTAGCGTCAAAGGTCTACCAGTACAACGTAATTAGTATGCAATGGGGAAACATATCATTGTTATTGTGTGATTGCCACAAAGTTTGTAAACTGCATAGTTAGAATAGTTGTAGAATAGTTTTCGTTTTT